>BPLR01018973.1:0-125353 GCA_021605095.1 Caerostris extrusa
AAAGTGTCTCGCATCGAAAATGGCTACTTAAACAAGTTTTCTGGGTTTTCCTGAAATGTCGTGCAAGTGCTTCTAAAATCCTCCTCATCACCCATCAGTGGGATGTTCACGATTTCAGTGATATATAAGGGATCTTCAAAAGATTATATGCAAAATATTGATAACGGATTTGCAAATGTTTGTTCAATAAGATTATGTATATATATATATTTTTTGCAAGTTATTGTATGTTTTAAACGAACAGGAAAATGTCCCAGCAGAGTGCTATATCTGGAAGTAAGGGAAATGATTGGTAGACTTTTTTCTTTTCTTTTAATTTATATGCTGGTAGCACACTGGTAAATCATTTTGGTGAGTGATCATGTTAAAGGTTATGGAGGGGATAAAGGACATTGATAAAAAGTTACAGTTGCAATTCATGATTTTAGTCTTATATAAGCGCTCTGTAAAAGATTACGTGCAAAATATTGTAAACGAAATGGTATATTTGTTTTTGGAATGGTATATTAGTTTTGTAAGATATTGTATATTTTAAATGAACAGGAAAAGGTCCCGCTAGAGCTATATCTGAAAGTAAAGGGAAATGTTTGGTAGACTTTTTTTATCTTTTCTTTTAATTTGTATGCTGGTAGCACATTGGTGAATCATTCTGGTGAGTGATAATTTTAAAAGGTTATGGAAGGAATAAAAGACATTGATAGTTACTGTTACAATTCATGATTTTAGCCTTATATAAAAGATATGCAAAGATTATGTGCAAAATGCTGGGAGCACACTGGTAAATCATTCTGGTGAGTAATAGTGTTAAAGATTATGAATGGAATAAAGGACATTGATAAAAAGTGTTACAGTTACAATTCACGATTTCAGTGGTATATAAGAGATCTTTAAAAGATTGTATGCAAAACTGAATTTGTTCGATGCCACCACGATTGATAATCAAAACATTTAAAGGAAGTATTTGAGAAATTTGTCCCCTATCACTCATCCTTTGAAGGGTTTCTCAGATCAATTTTTTTACGTACCTTTACCCAAAGCAGACATGGGAGTTGATCTATAATCGAATCCCAAAAACATCCCAGACAAAGCGCTCACTAAATTTGTAATATCATTCAACTGTGACCAATATGCCATTCAATTAAGTTCGACCCCCATTACGAGTTGCAATTCAATAACATCATCCTCACTGGCCCTACAGTCTCATGGGGGCCAAGGTCGTCTGCCTACTGGCAAATTTTGATACAGGAGGTGTTTTCTTTTTATGGGGTAGTGTTGTCACCCCCCGCTCCCATCGCTCTTACGCTCCAACATTTTTTACTAAACTTTGAAATAAAAACTAAATTATTCTACTTTTTTCGATATTCGACGGAAACATTGAAAACAATAAATTCCTGATAAAAGTTTTATCTTGTGTGCACAGTTATTGGCCCAATGACACTGATTTTGCAATTATAGAAACTCATGCAAAAAAAAAAAAAAAAAAATTCGTATATTTGCAATCCTAGTTATTCTTCATTGGCGCAACAGCCTCATGGTGGGCCAAGGCCATCTGCCTACTGGCAGATTTCGAGACAGGAGACGTTTTCTTTTTACGAGATAGTGTTGTCAGCATTACGCCCAACGCTCTTACAGTCATAGTAGACCGGGACATACGGTTTAAAGAGAATTCGAACCACTACAAGCACTCATGGCACCACTAGGACTCGATCCCGACACCTGTGGCATCGAGCACCAGAGCGCTAGTGACTCGGCTATCAGGCACACTGGTAATACCCTTGAGGCCAACCGGCCTCTAGGCTTTCACCAAGAGGAAAGTACAACGCATCCTGTGCTCCCGCTGAAAAACTAGTTCACAGTCTCTAACTCCAGTGAGAAATATATAATTAGCTCATCCCAGCTCATTAGTTGGCTTACAGATTCTCACTAGGAGATGAATTATACTTCCGCATCCCTGCGCGTAGCTATGTATCGGGTTTCCGGCTTAGAAATGGAATCCTTCTACGAATCTATAATTATTTGTCTTTAAATGGGTTAAATATTGTATGTATCTAATTCTATGTGTGAGGTGTTTGTCGTGTCAATTAAAGCTGTGAGTTCTCATGCATCTCAAGTAACCCAACCGAACCACACCCATTTAAAATCTGGTTGCCTAACCTGCACGCTAAGGGAGTAGATTATAGTATTGATTCAGATTAGCTGCTAAGATTTTCAGGATTTTCTTTCTTAAAATACGCAAATTCGAGTAGTTTCCCTAAATATCTTTTCCGGCAGGCATTATCCTTTCACAGAAAGCGATGTTGGTATACCACAATAATATTGTACCACCAGTACCCACTAGTACAATTGCAAATGGATTTTACTGATTGAAAAATAAGTGCTCTACAGTGGATGAAAAAATTTCTATATTTTTTTATTTTTATTAAAGATGTTTCCTCCATTTTTGCGAGACTTGTAAACAGTACGTTTTTAATTTTATTTTAAACCTTCTACACGATTTTAATGGAATAATCCTAAAAGCAATAAATATTTAACATGCCAGTGCATTTCAAATGTTTGCTTTCTGAATTATTAACCAAATCGTTACTTTCATATGCTTTCTAGAAGACTGAATCCAGATTCATGAGATGTTATTCTTTATTTACTTGAACCACGGCAGAAGGACGTGATCCAATCTAAAAAAGATACAAGTATATTTTTTGTGATACCGTAGGGACAGCTATGTGGAATACTAATAGAAAGCTGAGTTTGAGTTTACATGATCAGAGTAAATGGACTTCAGCGTTAGTTATTCAGCAATCTCTTTTGAATAACTTTAAAGAGTTTAGTTAATATTAATAATTAATAGTATTGATAATTAGATCAAACCTTTTCATTATATAATTTTTAAATGTGTGTTTTTTTTTTTTTTAAATTATATTTCTAAGAAATAAATTCTGACAGATTATTTTGTAACACGACAATGTGAAAAAATTGTGAAATTTTTATTTATTTTCGATGGCTTTTTATTTAATGTCTAATATAAACTGTCCATAGTTTTCAAATTTAAATAAAATTGCCAACAGAAAACGGTTAACTTATTACACTTATTATTACAGAATTTTCGAAACAAATTCAAAAAATAGTGCAAAAAAAGGAAAAAAAATTATATTGCAAAAGTTAAAGGCAAGGAGTATCTGTTCATGTATGAAATAATGGAAATAAATCTATATTTTATAAAAGCTAGGTGGAAATGACCTGTCTGATAGTGTGTTAGGTGGGGAGGAGATAGGTTCGAAACTTAATACTAAAAGTTCCTGCATCCATGTCGATGTTGGCTAACTATAAAATACGCACTTCTGAAATACTTCTGTTCATGATATCCATACATGCGGTAGCATACATATTACTTGTAATACCATCCATACATTTATATAATAGCATCCATACATGTGTAATAGCATTATATAAATATGTGATACATCCATACACACACACACACATATATAGGCACATATGATATATCCATACATTATATAGCTACATATATAGGTAAATGTGATAGCATCAAATATAAGCATATGTGATATCATTCATACATTACATGAAACAGAATATATATATATAGGTGCATGCAATAGCATCCATACATTAGAAATATATAGGAGTATTTTTGATATCTTAAAAGTTTATTTAACGTTAAACTAAAACTTTTCAGTTACTAAACAGTTCAATTACGATGAGGCATATTAATGTATATCATTTAATATATATTATTATAAAATAATGTATTGAAATATAAATATTTCAACCCCACTCCCACTAAAATATATGATTACTTTTTCAAGTCAGCAAAAATAAAAACAAATACTAATAAAAAGAAACAGATATAGAAACAAATTTTCGTTTATTTTTTTTAAAAAAATTTAAAAAAAAATAAAGTTTTTGATTTACTATGCATTTCTGATTCTTTAAAATATTGATCATGCAAATTTAGATTACTAACGACGAACACCTATCATTTTAAAATGTTTTATTTAAAAAACGTAGTATTGTAACATACATATTTCATCAACTTTACAACCAAAGGCTTAAATAAAATATAAATAGCGTTCAAAAAAATATCTGGCTGATGAAAACTACGATTTGTTGGAGGAAAATATTGTCCGAATAGTATTTTCCTTTTCGATATAGTAAGCGCGCCTCTATTCGCCGGCGTGTTCAAGATTACAGTTGGCCGTAAATTCATTTACTCCTAACCCCGGGGCCAGGCCCAGGAAATTGACGTGTTTAAGAGGATGCGAACGGACCGATGGGCTTGCAGCAGAAAGTGATAGTTATCTCTGAAAGCTTATCTGCTCTCATACTTGATTTACCGAAAATTATTTTACAAGAGGTCTACTAAATTCACCTTCTTGAATTAAAATCTAATTGGCACTTATGCGTGTTTACTTATTTAGCGTTAATAATATAGAAGTATTAGATTTTTTTAATGTTTTTTCCCCTAAACGCCTAGGGCTGTTTGGGGAAAGCTCATACTATAAACTCGTTAAATTTGTTGACCACATTAAAATGAGTGAATTACTGCGGTATATAATTCTCTAGATTTCATGATAATGATGTTATGATGAGTGTATGATGATGTTATGATGGTAATGATGAGTGTATGCTGATGTTATGATGGTGATAAGTGTATGATGATGTTTTGATGGTGAGGATGAATGCGTAATTCACCACCATAACATCATCAATATCATGATGGGGATGATGAGTGTATGATAATGTTACGAGGGCAATGATGATGAAATGATGGCGTTGATGATGTTATGATGGTGATGTGTATTATCTTCTTGGAGAATAATAATAATTGCACTTTTATTGTTATAATTTCCCTCTTTTCCATTTATGACTTGTTTTGTAAAACACTCAAAATTCCCAAACAGCAATTCTATAATAGATTTGATAAACAATACAACAATCTCCATTGAGACTACTTGTCATCCAAAGCAGTCATTACTAATTTATCATTAACAATATAGATGTATTAGATTTTCTTTAAGTGTAATGTTTTCCCTAAATGCCTTGGGCTGTTTGGAGAAAGCTCATAAACTCATACATTAGTGAATTACTTCGGCATATCATTCCCTAGATTCATGATTAAAGATGATGACGTTATGATGGTGATTTGTATTATCTTCCTAGAGAATAATAATAACTGCCCTCTTATTGTTATTAAATAATAATAATAATAGAACAATAATTATTGCCCTCTTATTGTTATTAAATAATAATAATAATAGAATAATAATTATTGCCTTCTCTTCCATTTATGACTTATTTTGAAAAACACTCAGAATTTTCAACTAGCAATTCTATAGTCAATCTGATAAATATTGTCACAATCTCCATTGAGACTATTTTATCTTTCAAATCAGTCATTGTAGAGAGCTGTAGGGAACATCAAAAAATTTCATCCTTTTGCAGATTTGTACTCTCACTACGCAATGAAGGAAATATAAACATATTATTTAATGTATATTATAATTTATGAAAAAACTATGAATCACTAGTATTTGCGATTCATAAATTATTATGTCAAACTTATGCATGGATACTGATTATTGTGTCAAAAATGGTAATAGATGAGTCTTACGGATAGAACACCGGGTTTTCAAACTGAATTATCTTGGTTTGAATGGGGACCTAGATGTATGAAACGATATATAGAACATTGGGGTTTCCAATCTGAATCAATTTTGTAAGAATGGGTATCTAGAAATGCCTGATACATAGAATATGGGTTTCAAACTTTAAAACATCAAATTGGTTCGAGAATGAGGGGCCTAGAACAGTTTCAAAAAACTGAATATCTGATGGATAGAACATTGGGGTTTCAAAACTGAATCAACTTGGTTCGTATAAGGGCCTAGAAGCGTCGGATAGATAGAACGAATCAGCACGATTTGAAACCGAAATGGAAGTCATATCTAAAAGTCCGGTGAGTTTGTCGGATACGTGTAGGATAAATTCACAATAAAAAATATTTTACTATTGCTTCTATACAACTATCAGGTACTCTTCAGACTCCGCTTTATGCATTTTAGATAAAAGCTGAATCAGTCAAGGATATGACTTTTCAAGGGAAAATGACCTCAAATAAAATTGTCGTCATTTTAAAAAATCATAAATATAAAACGATCTTTTAATACAGATGAAAGTAAATTTTTAAATTAACGATTTATTATTATTATTATTATTTAAAATAAATATGTTCAGTAAAAAGGATTAAAATGTTTACAATGCTTTTTTTTTTAAATATGCACTTAATGTAATAAAATTTTAATATAAATTAAAAAACAGTATTATTTTTTTAATGATATAATTTAATTTAAAAACATATTTTAAATTTAAAAGGAAAATAATTTAAAAGAACTAAACTCATATGTATGTAAAATATTATTTCCAAATTATTTTTCAAAGTTCATTAGAAATTCCTGAAAAAGGAATGAATATTTTTTTACATACTTAAGTTACATTTAAGAAATATGTCTTTTAAATATAAAGTACTCTTTTAAATACTTAACTTGCATGCAGTTAATTTGTTTACTTCAAAAATAAAAATTGCACTATAATTTAGCGTTTAAATATTTAGTTTTGGAAGGAATATTTGAAAGAAAGTATAATAATTTAACCTCCAAAACAAGCAACATTTCTTGTTTAAAATACAGACTATTACTTTTAGAAATGGATATTTAAAATGTGCATCCTCTGCGAAGCTTCTTTTTGAATACTTAAATATTTGTCTCATAAATAATATTTAAATATTTGATATTTTATCACAAATATTGATTGAGCTTCAGAAATGGATGTAAAATATTTGATTATTTTATGGAACTGTATCTGAACTTTGATATTTGTGAAAATGTTTTAGATCAAGTGCTTAATGCTTTTTATGATTAAATTTTAAAATCCGTTTGATATTTATATTTTTAAATTTTTTAAAGATAAATGATAAAATGTATTAAGCATTGAAAGTTTAGTTAATTATTCTGATAATTGGTTATAAGTACTAATTAGTTCATAGTAGAGGAAATTGAAGTGAAATTAGACATTAAATATTTAGTTTGTTGTCTGAGTCTAATTTACTTCAATGCTTTTTTATTCTATAAAGTACGCTTCGATTTGTATATAGTGTAGCTTTTTCCACGAGAAAAGATATAGCATTTCTGTTCATAGGGAAAGGAATGTACATTCTTTAACAAGTGCATAATCACAGCCTATAACTGAAGATGCTTGTTCAGCTAAAAAATAATTAATAGTATTATTTTTCGTATTTTTTGCAATTAATCTTTGGAAGTAAATAATAAATTCAGAGTAAAAAACGGAATTTCTAAATATATTAGTTTTTAAATTAAGCTGGAACGTACTCAGATATACACATCCATTTTATATATATATATAAAGAACACAATGTATGAACACAAAAACAGCTGAAGGCAAGGAATGAATTAGGAGCACGGTCGTTGTACACAAGAAAAACTACTACTGGTATTTCACATTGTATAACAAAATCATCATAGCTTTCGCAAAGCAAAAGTCCAGAAGTGCCTCACAATCAGACCTCCTCAAGCTATATATATGTATATATATATATATATATATATATATATATATATATATGTATATGTACATACTACCATGTCCAAATAGTAAGACCAGTATACAATTTAAAATTCCAGGGCTTATGGAATTTCAATTTTTTTTTTTTTTTTATGTTGCTGGCACTGTCCTTGACATCTGTGTGAAATTTGACGTCATAATATTCATTAGCGTTTGAGTTACGTTTGGTTTTGTGAGACGCTAAAAGTGATTTCGGCGATTTTTGAAATGTCTGAATTAATTGAGGCAAAGAACTTGCAATAAATTTTGTTTGCGGAAACGTGTAGAACGCTGCAGAAGGCATTCGGTGAGTATTCCTATATCGGAGAGAAATGTTTACAAGTTGTATAAACAGTTCAAAGAAGGCAGAGAAAGCGTTGAAGACGAAGAACCCTCTGGTCGACCATCAACCTCAACCGCCGAAGCTCACGTCCAAAAAATTAAAGATTTGGTACTTGCAAACCGTCGATTTACATTAGAGACCTTGCTGATGATGTTGAAATTTCAAAAGGATCGGTCAATTCTATTTTGGGCCTCAAACTCGTCAAATTTCGATTGGTACCGAAAACACTGAATTCGCCAGCTCACACTGCACTGATTCGTCGTGACTTTTTCGCCAAAAGTGAAACCCATATCTTTCCACAACCACCGTATTCCCACTGTGCGACTTTTGGCTATTCCCTAAACTCAAATGACCACTCCTGGAACACCGTTTTGAGTCGATTGAAGAAATTCAGCGAATCGCTGGCTTTGAAGGCCGTGCCTGGCGATGACATAACTTTTTAGATTACTTTGAAGGCGGCATTGATGATAATAATTGGTCTTACTTTTTGGGCACAGTAGTATATTTATATAAAGAAAAACCTTAAAAGGAAACCTGACCTTCTCTGTCTCTTGTGTGATAGTCAGAAAAATTGGATATGCCTCACCTTGCTTCCTCTCCTTTCTGTTTCTTTTATGGTGGCTTTATTGGATTGCCAGACTCAAGTTGATGGATTAACTGATGTCATTTGTTTCTATAAATAAAGGACAAGATAAAAAAAAATCGACATCATATAAAAATAAATATATTTTTTGTGATATCTGTTGTCCGTATTCTTATCATTAGAAATAAAAAAATTTATATGGAAAACAAATGTATATAGTATATGACCTTTTATTGTGGCCCATGGAAAAGTTCTGTGATTTACAGCCTGCTTATAGTTCTGTGATTTATAGTTATTATGATGCGGCCTCCAGAGATCTGTACATTCTTGTTAAGAAAATAAATAGTCAATATTATGTAATTAATTTAGAAAAAATATCTCATTTTTGTGTAAGGAATATTATAATTTTTGTTTTACTTTTATGATATTTAACATTATTGAAAAGCTGCTTGATAAAACAAAGCTAATCAGATTGATCTGCAATTTGTTGTATTTACCATGACTGGTATCTTGACTAAATGAATGCAACTATAGTAAATAGTTTTTTACCAAATAGTTTACAGATTTTTACCAATTAGCATACTTCTAAAAAGAATAAAAGGATTTGTTTAACTATAACGCTATAAAGTTATAAAAATGTATATAGTTATTATTTATAAAGTAAAAAAATGCAAAATTTATTATCATGGAAATTACTCAATAATTCTAAAAGACTTGTTAAATAAAATAATTTGTAACATTTATTTTATTTAACATTCTTTTAGAATTTCTTCACATGGTACTCTTGCTATTAATTTCCTTGACGTTTTTATTACTTAGTAAGAAATCTATCTAAAGCTGAGAAATTAAAAAAAAAAAAAATGCTTAGGCATAGTTTTATTTGTAGTTTTTCAAAATGCTTCTTAAAGTAAATATCTTTTATTACAATATCTTACAATATAAAAGTTTTATATTTTCTCATTTTTACTTTATTATTTTATTCTCCTGTATTTCAGAAAAGTTCGAATTCTTTGTCACATATTTATTATTTTGATCGAGATAAATATTCCTATAAAAATGTGACTTTTTATATTTTGATGAAGTTTTGTGATAAAATATTATTTCTTGAAAGAATTGCCAGTATTATAAGGATATATTATTGAAAATTTTAATATATGTTCTTAAAATTTGATAAATCCTATAAATTATTCGATTTCATAGTTAACTAAATGAAGATCATATAAATTCAAATTAATAAATGCTATATTTTTCAGGGCTGGAGCGCCAAATGGCTAGCTCTCTGGCCTCTGGTACCACAGGCTTCAGGTTCGAATCCTGGCAATGTCATGGATGTTTGTTATGGGTTCAGAATCCACTTTAAGTTGTAGTCTAATTAGCCTAAAAAGTGGCACAAAATGACCGTAGAGCTGAAAACCAAACCCAAACTCAGTGTTGGCGCAGTCTGATAGATAGAGTTTTGAACCAAAGGATATTGGTTCGAAACCTTTGAATAAATGTTGAATAGAAGGCTTCTGTGCATATGACAGGGGTGGGCACGATAAAATTTTTGGTTGGATTGAGAAGGCTAGAAGAAACAACGAACCACCATAGTGATCAATTTAGTGGCCGTTCCAACTTACAATCGCAAAATTCAAGGGCAATTCTGCAACTTATACCCTCGAATAATACAACCAGGATAATACTGAATCTGCCATATATTTGTCATTCGAACCATGAACGATCTGAAATAAATTTACTTTGTAGTTAAAAACAAAAGCTGTAATTGCTTTTATTTTTCATGATCTTTTAAAAAGTTTTATATCTTTTTTTTTGGGTAACTGTATTATTTTCCAGAAGAGATTGAGTTTTTAATTCTTTGACTTATGCGATGGTTTTATTCCGATTAAATCACTTATACATTTCCAGCTAAAAATTATAATTAATGCTACAATACTTTTAACTTTCTAAATTATATCTCGTCTTCAAACTTAAAAAGTATCAATAGTGTTTCTTCGTCGACAAAGTTTTCAGTATAGAAACATTAGTTACAATGTTAGTTACACTGTTTACATTGATTTTTTGGGGGTTATTTATTAGGTTTATTGTTTGTATCGACTATTTGTTTGTTATTTTGTTCACAAACCTTTCGAACTCAGAATACAAATGCTCATTATCAGGAAAGGCAGACACATATACTTTGATCTTTCGACATTTTGAAAATAGAATAAATTTAAAGTCGCAGACAATAACACTGATTTCAAATTATACACTGTTTCCAAAACTTTTGTTCCAGATCATTTAAAATTTTCAACCATTTATCAAAATTGAACTAAAAATATATTTATTCTCTGTGAAAAATATTTTTTTTTCTTTGTTTTGCAAATGTCACGTCACTCACTGCCAACGTAGGATGCAATTTGACCAAATCTTCCCCTCTGTGTATTTTTAACAATATATTCGACAACCTTTTGTGTGAATGTGTTTCATTTGAACACAATAAAACAGTATTTCCGAATATATACGGGTGTTTATCGCAATCTAGTATCACAATAATTAGCGTAATTGAAGAGATTTCAAGAGTTTCAGCATAATTTTAAGATTTTGTTGGTGTCTTTAGAATCCAAATTTTCCTACAATTCATTAAAAAATTCTAAAAAAATAATTCTCTCAAGGATTATTTTCCCGTCGCTTTTTATATTTAAAAAAATGGTTTATAAGAGGTTATCTTAATATCAATATATGCTCAATAGCAAAGTGTGCCACTGGTGAGTATTTTGGCAGATGTTCAATCCACTGGGAGCTTTGTTGTTTCAAAAAACGAGGAACCTCGATGACGTTTGTGGTATTCAGCATCTTGCATCGTTAGACGGACTTTTCTCCCATACGATACAGAAATGGGGAATATTTTCCACTAAAAGTCCTCCCAAAAGCCATCGCTCTCTTTCTTCAGTGAAACGGAGCCAAGTCAGACTTCTATGGGTGCTCCATCACAGTAGAAGCTGTCCTCCTTTCCTCCTTCCCTGCAAACACACGGGCCTATGGACTTTGTCTAGATCAGGGATGGCCAACCCACTGCCCGCCTTGAACATTTATCCGGCCCGTGAGATTCATCACACTTTTACAAATTATATTTATTTTATAATGGCCAAAGTAGTGAAAACCAATGTATTAAAAAATACATTATGCGCGCATCCATATAAATTAAAAAATAACTGCCGAAATTATGATAAAAAATTAACTTTGATTTTAAAATAGTCTGTCATATATTCGCAAGAATATATGACTGTCATATATTCTTGCGAATATATGACAGATTTTGCCTGTTTTATTTATGAGTTTGCAGAATAATTAAATTATGAACATCAATTACGATGCAACACCAATAACGATAATCACCAATTACGATAAATAACTATTACAAATACAACACCAATTATTATGTGCAAATATCAAAACTGATATCGATTTGCAAAAGCTAAGTGAAAGAGTGGAGAAACAAATATCGCACTAGTAAAATAAAAAAAGTTTAATTTTTTCATTTTTTTTATTTATCTGTATTTATATATTTCTTATGCTACATTTTTAGGGTTGTATATTTCTTTACAATGTGTGTACAGTATGATCATCATTATTATATTGACTAATTGTAAGAATAGGGTGCGCAGAAGATCTACCTCCCCGTGGTGCACCTGGTAACACTTTTTAGTGGCTAAAAGATCTGCAACTTGGCATTTTTGTTAGATTAATGAACTCTGTTTCAGCATGTTTTGTTGTATTATTTTGTTGTTGTTGTATGTTGCATGGTTTTTTTTTTTTCTCGTTGTTCTTTTTTGCTGTAACTGTTCATAATCTGCCATTGGAAATAAAAAAAAAAAAAAAAAATTGTAAGAATAATAGTAAACATAGCAATAAAAACTCATTATGTTTCAATTTTCACTCCAAAAAATGTCTATAGTTGGTCTAAATCTAACATGGGAATATGTAATTTTATGTGCTTCCCGCGGAATTATGATGCATTTCCAAAGTGGCTTGCAAGATCATTTGTGTTCTCCAACCCCGATCTAGATGTTGCTGTCAACCAAGTGGAATAATAAACAACAATAAAAATATCAGTACTGAAACTAAATTTTTAACTATTTTATTTTAGAATAACAGATTAAAATAGTAGTTTTATTACTTAGTCATATACTTTTTAGCAGGATGTTTGAAAATAAAATAGTCGAAAGTCCGATATCTGTTTTTAGTTGTTATCTCTTACAGCTTGCAAAATTTTTAAAAAATAAATTTTCATCCTAACTGTAATCTAAGCTGTAAAAAATCCTCATTTTAACTAAAGAAAAAAAAATGGCAAAAAAAAAAAAATTATAGTAAGCACCTTCATAAAGAATGTCAATTTTTCTTAAGCAAAAAAAAAAATCTTATTTTTTACTATTTTCGAAGATGATTACATATTCTTTGTCATTATGGAAGATAATTTTTTTTTTAATATTTAAAACAAAAAACTTTCACAAAAAAATTAATCTCTAAGTATGGCGAAATTATAACATAAATCGGATTATTCTGTATTTATTAGAATATAATTCTCATTTATCTCATGAATAAGATTTATTACGAAAAGATAAAAACGAAAAAAATGTTCCATTATTCAAAATGAAACAGATTTAGGTTCATTAAAAATATAAGTCCTTTTTTTTATCCATTTTAAGACATGTTACAATGCTAATGAATCAAGATAATGACCCTATAACACGATAGACAAAGGAGAAATATAAATCAGAGAAAATATAAAAATGCAATTTCATCATTTCTTGAGTGAATTACTTATAAGGTCTAGACAAAATGTTAAAAGGGTTTTGAAAATTTAATGAGATTTCATTTCGTATGTATATATTTTTTTTTATCAAATGATTACTGAAGTATCGATCTTCTGTACGGAAATATCGTGTTTAAAATATGAATAAAAAGCTAAAAACATTATCTTAATTTATTTCTCATGTTCTTTTAACAAAAAAAATTTTTCTACGGTTTTTCGTGTATTATCTTCTTTTGTATTTGGCAAAAAGATTCTTTTTTGAGATTGAAATATAGTAAACATTATTGTAAAACATGCGATAGAATTTTTAAAGCCAAGTTTTCATTTTTAACTTAAGTAATTAACTCAATGTGTTCTACTTACCAAAAAGCAAATGGAAATATATGAATTAAAAAATGAAAAGTGTTTATATATGAATAAAAAAGCTGAACATATTATCTCATTTTTTTCTCAGGTTCCTGTAAAGAGAAAATTTTGTTCTATGTTTTTCATGTATTATCTACTTTTTTGTATTTTCCAAAAAGATTCTTTTTAAAGATTGGAATAAAATAAACATTATCGTAAAAACGTAATAGAGTTTTTAGAAACTTTATTTTAACTTAAGCAATGAATATATGAATAAAAAAGAAAACATAATAAAATAGTAAAAGTTTAATATATGAATAATACATGCAAACATTATCTCAATTTTTTCCATGCTCCTCTAGAGAGAAACATTTTGTTCTACGTTTTTCATGCATTATCTATTTTTGTATATGCCAAAAAAGTTCATTTTAAAGATTGGAATAAAATTAACATTATCGCAAAAATTTAAATCGCAAAGAGTTTTTAGAAACTCGGATTTCATTTTCAACTAAGCAATTAACTCAATGCGCTCTACATATTAAAAAGTAAATGGAAATATATTAATAAAAAATGAAAATAAAAATTGTTTAATATATGAATAAAACCTGAAAACATTATCTCAATTTGTTACCATGTTTCTCCAAAGAAAAACATTTTGTACTATGTTTTTCCTTGTATTATCTACTTTTGTATTTGCCAAAAGATTCATTTTTAAAATCGGAATAGAATAAACATTATCGTAAAACACTCAATAGAATTCTTTAGAAACTAAAGAATTGTAAGTTAAACAATTAACTAAAAACTTTCTACTTAAAAAAGCAAATGGAAATAAAAAAAAAAAATCTACTTTGAAATTTTTAACACTTAATTTACCAACTAAATCTTTTTTTTTTTTATGAAAATATTACATTCTTTAACTGAACAAATATGGAATGTACTATTTTTAGTTTTGCAGAATATGAATCGTTAAAAATGTAAAATAAATGTACTAATTATAACTATGCATTTAATTGAAAATATTAAATTTATCGAAAAACTTTCTGTTAATGACACTATTAAATTTCGTTTATAATAATAAAAACTTTTGTAATGTAAAACATCGTTTCAAATGCAAATGAGAAAATGAAAGATGAGAACGTGAATTTAAAAATCCTTCATTGCTCAAGGATACTTTAAAACATTTTTAAAAGGCGTTTATAATACATTGTGCATTAATCGTAAGTTTTATATACATTAATTTTCAAAAAAGGAAAAAAAATTTTAACATGAAATTTTTTTCAAAGGAAACTAATAAAATTTGACAAATTAGACACACATAAAAAACGACAATACGCTTGTTTTCTGTCTTGAAAGTACACAAAATGAAAACTTACACAATAGAATTCAATTGTGATTATCTTGAATATGATTCCTAGTAGCAACTTTTACAGTCGTAACATCAATGTTCAATATATTGGTGCTAATTAATTCAGTCAGTTTTAAAGCCTTGAATTGAAACAATGTGTCTCGCTAGAGCATTTCAGTATGGCCTTCTCAATCGGGATCCAGTCCAGAGAACCTGCTTGCTGATCTTATTTAAAATATTGCCACGAAAGTCATTCTCTAACAACCGATCTCTGTGTGGTCTAACAATATCGTTTTGTAGAATGAGAGAATAACCAACTGCCCCTGAGCTACAGAGTGTGAACTATTAGATCAAGAATGTCGTGTCTATATGGCTCAGCAGTAATGATGTCTTTTGATATGTCAGTGGAACTATACAACGTGATATCTGCAGTACACATTAACAAGACCCATCAAATCTATTTCTTTTGTGAATATGATTGGAATAATATCTAATCTCCATATACCTCCAGACCAGTGATCGTCTTGAGTTACTTTGCAAATGAAGGTCTTCTCAATTGGAGGTATGTACACTTTAGCAAAGAGTACATACCTCGAATTGTGGAGGATAAGAGTATATGTATTCCTCAATTCACACGTCTGCTGTCCAAATCAGTTTTCACGGAATGGCGTGATGTGAGAGGTACACAAAATGCTGACTGTAATGTTTGAACCCTCCTTCAATAAACCTTATGTGCCCAATTTAATTTGAATACAAGCCTTCGAGTGGATGCTACAAAAAAAAAAATCTGTAGGGGTTGGTGCAGTGGTTTTGCCCCTGTTAGCAGTTTACTGCAAATTGCTGTCATTGGTAGTGCATATATGCACCCTTGACCTCCTCAATTGGATGTATGTAGTCTTTGCTAAAGAGTTCAGATTTTATTTGAAAAAGTAACTTAAGAAGATTGTTGGTTCTGGAGGGATTTGGAGACTCGACATTATTGAAGTCACATCCACAAAAGATATAGATTTGTTGGGTCTAGTTAATGTGTATTGCAGACTTTTCAGATTTGTCCTTAATTTATTAGAATTATTAAGATGAAAAAAAAAAAAAAAGTTTTTAAACATTTTACTTTTCTTACTTCAAAAAAAGATTTGATAGTTTTTTTAAATCAAAATAAAATTATTCACTCAAATTTACCTTTTACCTTTAATGTGTTTAATTAAATTTTAAACACATTTAAAAGTTTTGTAATATTTAAAACTCTATTATAATAATATTAAATTGTTTCATTTTTATTGGGTATTAAAAATGTTTTAAAATAAAATCAACATTAAATCAAAGTCAAATAATTATCAAGAAATCAATGAAGAATTATCAAGAAATCAATGTAGAATTAGCATTATATAGAAGACTTCTATATGATTCTCAAACAACCGAGCTCTGCGTGGCCTAACACTATCGTCTTTTAGAACGAAGGAATAACCAACTGCACCTGAGCTAGTGCAAACTATTAGATCGAAAATGTCGTTTCTATATGACTAAGAAGCAATGATGCCTTTTGATGCATCAGTGGAACCATGCACAGAGATGTCTGCAGTGCTAACTAGACTAGAACCATTAACTAGACCCATAAAATCTATCACATTTGTGCATATGACTGAATAATATCGAGTCTCCAAATTCCTCCGGAACCAACAACATTCTTGAGTTACTTTGCAAATGAAAGCCTGCCCAATTGGAGGTATGTAGTCTTTAACAAAGTGTATATACTTCCAATTAAGGAGGACAATAGTACATACATTTCGCAACTGACACGTGTGCCTGCCCAATTCAGTTTGTCATTGGATGGCGTGATGTGAGGGATACACAAAGTGCTGACTACAGTGAATGCAACTCTCCTACAAGAAGCATTCCTTTAATCTGTTTATCTGATTATTAGCTTTCTGGTGGATGCTACAAGCGATAAATCTCTGATGGGTGGTGCAGTACTTTTGCATCTCCTTGCAGTTAGCTGCAAATTGCGGTTGTCGGTAGTATATGCATGCACTCTTGTCCTTTCTAAATTGAAATATGTACTCTTTATTAAAGAGTGCATATTTCGTTTGCAAAGTAAAAGACTGTTGAAAATTTTTGGTTTGGAGGGAATTAGAGACTCTATATTATTCCAGTCATATTCAAAAAAGAGATAGATTTGATGAGTCTAAATAATGTTTATTGCAGATTTCTCTTTGTATAGTTCCACTGACGCATCAAAAGACATCATTACTACTCAGTAATATAGAAGCGACATTCTTGATCTAATAGTTTGCACTAGCTCAGTTGCAGTTGGTTATTCCTTCGTTCTACAAAATATATTGTTGGGCCACGCAGAGCTCGGTTGTTAGAAATTTGTTTGGTTCGTCGCTCTACGGTCATCTTGTGCACACGTTAGGCTAAACAGACCGGGACCAACAGTTTAAAGTGGTTTTCGAACCACTACAAACATCCATGAGACCGCCGGGACTCGAATCTGAAACCTATGGTACCGAGAGCCAGAGCCCTAGCCACTCGCCCATCAGACTCCCGGTTGTTTGAAAATCACATTCGTGAAAATATTTTAAAGAAGGTTGCCCAGCACTTTTAAGGGACTTGAACCCTATTGAGTTTTAGGTTTTGTACAGTATACTTTCTAAAAACTAATTCATTTTGTAGAAATGTGTTCCGCAGTCTATAAATAACAGAAATTCTCTCATTCGACCATTTTGCTACATACAATTGATTATGGCCGGCTTCTATTACCCAGTGCTCCGCTGTCGTTATTCTTCAAAAATATATAACATCAAGTATTAATCTCCAAAATATAATAATCTCGAAATTTCTTTGTGCAATTTCTACTTGCAGAAAATGCAATTATATATTGTTTTTTGGTTATTCAATCATGACACTAGCATAGACGTTATGAAAGCAGCTTCATTATTTTACTTATGACACGAATTTTTTTAATTGTGCTATATAATGTTTGGGAAAATTTATTTTATTTTATTCATATAATTACATTCGCTATGATTTGTCCTTAGTTTTTCGAATTAATTAAGATAAATTCCAGTTTTCACTCATTTTATTTTTCTTACTTCGAAAATAAGCAATTCAGAAATGATTTGATAATTTTTTTTTTTTTATCAAAGTGGTATTATACATTCAAATTTACATTTAACTTTAATGTGCATAATTAAAGTTTAAAACTAATTTTATAGGTTTTATAACATTTAAAACATTATTGTAATAATATTAATTTCTTTCATTTTTATTGTATATTAGAAATTTTTAAAATAAAAATAAAAGTTTTCATAAAACTCATATTTTTATAACTACATTATGATATAATTAATTAATTTCATTTATATTTAACCTTCCAATCCAGAATATTACTTAATTTAATATTACTTCAAGAAAAAAATATAAACTTATTTCACAATGGGGATATTTAATTTCGATAATTTTCATTTCTTCAAATTTTCTAATTACCTTTCAATTAATTTTGAATTTTTATTCATCACTTTGTATTTCTTTCAAAGCTAAATTTTCTGAATGCATTAATAAAAAGAAAGAAATATTGCACCCACAATGCACATGTTAAAGCAATTAAGTAAGCAATTAAAATATCCAACTTTGAGCAAAATGCACTAAATATATTATCACATGAAGAGAAAAGGTGATCACCCCTTATTCTCCTGAAACATTTAGTTAAGTTTTTAAAGAAAACCCCAACGTTAAAAAATGCGAATTAATAATATGTTCATTAATCACATCAAAGGAGGTGAATTTGCTAGAGTCTCTTTTATAGTAGTGAAGCAAAATCGATGAAGCTTTCACAACAGAGCATAATTAAATTTTAGTTATTTTCAGCAAGGGCATAATGGACGTGTTTTTCACGAAGCAATATTAATGATTAAAAAAATATTGATCGCCATTTCCAACTTCTGTAATGAAATGATAGGACTGTAATTTTCAGCTTTATGTTATGGTTACGGGCTCTTTTGCATCATCACATTTATTCTTTTTTTACCCTATTATTTGTTTTACCTTATTTTAACTTTTTTTTTTACTAAAATATATGAGTACTGTTTTGGGAATTGGACTTTCCATAATCTTTTCATTTCACTTGATCACTTTCAATTTTGGACAATTTTACTGAAATCTGTGATTTTTTAAAAATTTCTTTCACAATTATTTCACGAGCGCTCTGCACTCGGTGACAGGTTTCGCATTCAAGTTCCGGGGTGCCATGGATGTTTGTAGTGGTTCGGAATCCACTTTATGCGGTAGGTCCCGGTCTAATACGACTGCGGAACGTTGAGCTTAGAGCTGAAACCTTACCCCATAAAAAGTCAGCGTCATGGAGCCAAATCAGACTTCTACCTGCGGCTTCTTCATCAATAGAAGGTACCCCCTTTTCCTTTCGAACGTGAGACCACACGGGCTCGTGGGCTTGGTCTACAAGTCTACCAACTGGGATAAGAAATAACAACACCTCATATTTAAAACATAATAATCTCGAAATGTCTTTGTGCAATTTCTACTTGCAGAAAATGCTAAAGATTTTATTGTGTTTTTTTTTGCATTTAACACAAGCATAGACGTTAAACAAAGCAGCTTCACTAATTTACATATAATACAGCTTTTTTTTTTCAAGTGTGAATTGTAATCTTAATGAAAATTTATTTAGTTTTGGCACTGCAGTCACAGTTTTTCTGATTTGTCCTTATTTTATTAGAATTAATTAAGAAAAAAAAAATCCTTTTTTACACATTTTACTTTTCTTATTTAGAAAATGAGCAATTCTGAAAAGATATGATAGTTTTTTTTTTAACAAAATAACATTATTCACTTAAATTTGCATTTGTCTTTAATGTGTTTAATTGAAGTTTTAAACCACAATTTATAAGTTTTATAATATTTAAATCTCTAATGTTAAAAAATAATTTGTTTCATTTTTATTGTTTATTAAAAATGTTTTAAAATTAAAATAAAAGTTTCCACAAAAATCATAACTTTTATAACTACATTACGATATAATTAATTAATTTCATGTATATTTAACTTTCCAATTCATAATCTTACTTAATTTAATATTACTTTTAAAAAAATAGAAATAACTTATTTCACAAGGGGATATTTAATTTTGATAATTTTTATTTTCTAAATTTTCTAATTACCTTCCAATTAAATTTTGATTTTTATTCATCACTTTGTATTGAGAATTCAATTTCTTTCAACGCTAAATTTTCTGGATGTATTAATCCACAGAAATAAAAATTGTACCCAAATGCACATGTTAAAGCAATTAAATAAGCAATTAAAATATCCAACTTTGAGCAAAATTCACTAAATATATTATCACATGAAGAGAAAAGGTGATCACCCTTATTCTCCTGAAACATTTAATTAAGTTTTTAAAGAAACTCCAACGTTAAAAAACGGCGAATTAATAATATGTTCATTAACCACATCAAAGGAGGTGAATTTTAAAGTCTCTTTATAGTAGTGAAACGAAATCGATGAAGCTTTCACAACACAGCATAATTAAATTTTAGTTATTTTCACCAAGGACATAATGGAC
Organism: Caerostris extrusa; assembly: GCA_021605095.1. Lineage (NCBI taxonomy): Eukaryota > Metazoa > Arthropoda > Arachnida > Araneae > Araneidae > Caerostris > Caerostris extrusa. Next base: position 20,625 of record BPLR01018973.1, read on the forward strand.
GTGTTTTTTCACGAAACAATATTAATGATTAAAAAAAATATGGATCGCCATTTCCAACTTTTGTCATGAAATGAAAGGACTGCATTTTTCAGCTTTATGTTATGTTTAGGGGGGGTTATTTTACATCACCATTTTTATTCTTTTTTTAATCATAAAATATATGAGTATTGTTTTGGGAATTGGATTTTCCATGATCTTTTCATTTCGGTTTGTCACTTTTCAAATTTGGACATTTTCACTGAAATCTGTAATTTTTATTTAAATTTTTTCACAAGCGTTTTTAAAATGGCACTGAGTGCTATTTTTTTATGTTCGAGTTTTGGGGGTAATGGATGTTTTACAAAATACTTTAAGCGGTAGGTTAATTATACGATGCGGAACGTTGAGCTTATTTAATAAAAAGTTTGTTCTGGAGCCAAATCAATGCGGCTGCTTCATCAAAAGAAGAATATTTTCGTTTCAATTAGCCCACACGGGCTCTTGGTCTACATGTCTTCAACTGGGATTTGAAAAAACAAACCTCATATTTAAAACATAATAATCTGAAATGTTTTTTGCAATTTCTACTTGCAGAAAATATTTAAAAAAAAAAAATTTTTTTGTGTTTTTTTTCCATGCATTCATAACACAATCATAGACGTTAAACAAAAAATAATTTACATATAATACAGCTTTTTTTTTAGTGTAATTGTAATCTTAATGAAAATTTATTTAGTTTTTTTTTGAAGTCAAAATTTGTTCTTATTTTATTAGAATTAATTAAGATAAAAAAAGGAAATCTGGTTTTTACATTTTACTTTTTTCAAAATAAGCAATTTGAAAAAATATTTAGCTTTTTTTTTTTTTTTTATCAAAATAACATTATTTTTTTAAATTTACATTTCCTTTAATGTATTTAATTGAAGTTTTTTATAAGTTTTATAATATTTAAATCTCTAATGTTATAATAATAATTTGTTTCATTTTTATTGTATATTAAAATTGTTTAAAATTAAAATAAAAGTTTCCATAAAAATCATATTTTTATAACTACATTACAATATAATTAATTAATTTCATGTATATTTAACTTTTCAATCCAGAATCTTACTTAATTTGATATTACTTTTAAAAAAAATAGAAATAACTTATTTCACAAAGGGGATATTTAGTTTTGATAATTTTTATTTCTTAAATTTTCTAATTACCTTCAAATTAATTTTAGATTTTTATTCATCACTTTGTATTGCTAATTTTATTTCTTTCAAAACTAAATTTTCTGGATGTATTAATCCATAGAAATAAAAATCTTTACCACATATGCACTTGTTAAAGCAATTAAGTAAACAATTAAAATGTCCAACTGTGAGCAAAATGCACTAAATATATTATCACATGAAGAAAAAGGTGATCTCCCTTATTCTCTTGAAACAAGTTTTAATTAAGTTTTTAAAGAAAACCTCAACGTGAAAAAAAGGTGAATTAATAATGTGTTCATTAACCACATCAAAAGGATTTGTTAAAGTCTCTTTATAGCAGTGAAACAAAATCGATGAACTTTCACAACACAACATAATTAAATTTTAGTTATTTTCACCAAGGGCATAATGGACGTTTTTTTACGAAGCAATATTAATGATTAAAAAAAATAAGTCTCGTCTATTTCCAACTTTTGGCATGAAATGATAGGACTGCAAATTTTCAGCTTTATGTTATGGTTACGGGTTTTTTTGTGTCATCACATTTTTTTTTTATTCTTTTTTAATCCATAAAAATATTGTTTTGGGAATTGGATTTTCCATGATCTTTTCATTTCAGTTTATCTCTTTCAATTTTGGGACTGAAATTTTTACTGAAATCTGTAATTTTTATTTAAATTTATTTTACAATTTTTTTAAAAAAAAATTTTCATGGATGTTTTGATTTCGGGATATATAAGCGGTTTTATTTACAAAATAGTTGAGTATTTATTAAATAATTTAAAAAAAAAATTATTCAGAAGAAAAACGATGAAGAATTATCAAGAAGAAGAATCTTTTTTTCGATTGAACCTGAGCCCACACGGGTTCAATTTTGAACATTATCATTGTTATTAAGAATAAAAATTTTTATTTAAAAATAGTCTTTCACAATATTTTTTTTTTAAATTTTTTTTCACGAGATTTTTTTTTTATATAATATTTATTTACAAAATAATTGAATGATTTATTAAATAATTTATTTTAAAAAAATTATTCTAATTTACACAGAAAATCAATGAAGAATTATCAAGAAAATTTATTTAGTTTTGGCCCTATAGATCCCTTTCTGATTTGAACATTTTCACTGATATTGTAAAAAAAAATCCTTTCTTCCACAACCACTTTTCTTTTAAAAAATTTTTCATTAGCTTTTATTATACATAATTTTTTATTTAATATAGTTGAGTATTTATTAAATAATTTATTTAAAAATTAATTCAGAAGAAAATCAATTTAAAATTCTTTCAAAAGATCGTCTGATGAAAGCAAAGCAATTTTATTTCAAAGTGAAAATGAGATTTTTCAAGCAAAGAAAATCGTTTGGAACTCTATATTTTTTATTATTTAAGAATGCGGTTATGTGTTTTGTTCTTATATTGAATTCTAAATCTCAAGGGTAACCTGTACATTGAAATTTCGATTATTTTTTTTGTATTTTTTATACTCTTTATTTTTCACAGTATTATAGTTTGATAAAGTTTGTGTTCCAAAAATATTTTGTTATAAAAGAAGTTTTTACAAAGGTAAATATTTTATTTATTTATTTTCTTTAGCAATTTTGTTAACTGATTACTGTAAGGATTACAGATTACTGTTAAGATATAGATAGTAATTCCTTTTGGTAAAACAATTCAAATTAATATAGAATAAAAGAAAATTCTATTGTTAAAATTTTGTCTAAAATTTTAATCTTTATGGAAAAGAGCACGTGACCCAAGTTCGTATTTAACTAATTGTTTGAAATTTAATTTAGTTTATTATTTTACTAACCTTTGTTGATTGATCACAATAGCTAATAATTCTTCTTCTAGTAAAACATCATTTAGAAATTCTTCTAGTAATTGTTCTGATAAGTTAAAATAAATCTAGAAAACTCGTTTGACGATTTATTGAAAAAAATATTCTCAAAGTTTTATTTAAATACGACGATATAACTTCCGATTTACTTACATATTACATGATATAAAAATCATCGTGAACTTTTATTTTCAATTTTCTTATGCACATATGATTTTCAGTCATCTTTTCAAGAACCAAGTCAGATATTTTTTGGAATCAGAAAGATTGAGAATAAATAAATATTTTTATAATTCGGCAGAATTTTGAAATTTCTTCAGTGATAAGTTTTAAGCATGTTATTTATAAGATCAAGTGAAATTGCAAAACAATAAAAAAATTCTTCTAAGTGAAAGTGAACAACATAACAAATATGAAAAGAAACAAAACAATTATATATTATGTCATTGGTTTTTGTTGCTTATTTAATTTAACTAAAAATATTTGGAATATTTATGCATAATTAGTTTATCCTAAAAGTACTTGAATAAAAATTTAAGTAAAAATAAGTAAGTAAAACTTTATAAAAATTCTCAACCCAACCACACACAGTTACAATCCTGTTGCCCAACCTGCACTCTACTTAATATTATAAATAAAACAAAAAAATTTAGAATAAATAAATAGAATCTGATCTGGAAATGATTCAAGCACGTTGACTTTGATTGCCTTTATGAATTTTTAAATTAGTGAAAATCAGGATTTCATCAGAATTTATCAAAATAATTTTTTATTTAATATTAATAAAGGATTAGATGAGGAAAAATTGTTATAAATACGTAAATAAAAAATTAAAGCTGCAAAATCTCAACAAAGGCATTAAATGATAATATAATAAAAAAAAATAAATGAAATGACGCATTAAAATAAATATTATTACAGAATAATTAAGAGATAATAATTTTTGTAAGAGCTAAGTCATGAAAGAAAAATTGTTTAAAAAATGAAGCACCTTTAATATTTAATTTGTCATATTTATTTAAAATTAAATTTCCATTAAGGTTTTCTTAAAAGCCAATAGTTATTTATAAATAAATTTTGCGCAATGATAAAAAGATATTTTGTTGGTCTAATGAACTTGATTAAAAAACAAAACTAATTACTATATTTAATCTTTGTTTAAAATGTTTGATGGGTATTAAGAATCGTTGCAGATTCAGTTGCTCAATCTAATTTTAATCCGTATAAAGAAAAAATGATTGGTCGGGAGCCAACCTACTGATTTTTTAATAACGAGTTCAATCTTGTGAAAGCTTTAAAAGACAGAAAAAACAATTTTTTTAAATATTTGCTTTGAAATGTTCAGTTCGTGGAACTTGACTGGAAAACTTTTGCATTCATTATAATTATTCTAAAAAAATATAGTTTTAAAGTTATGCGGACATAAAATTTTCCAATAACAGCGGAAAATAAATAAGCAAAAATACTTTTATTTTTATTTTTTATTTCATACAGGTTATTAAAAAGTGTTATTCTTTTTACTAAAAATATTTAGATTCTCAGAATAATATATTCTGTTTTAAATTTCAGATGTGCAATATATTGCTTCGATATTTATAGACAAAATTGTGAAGCATTATTAATTATTATGTTTAATAAAATTTTATATATTGATGAGGGACTAAAATATTATAAAATTATTTTAGTGTTTTTTATGAAAATTAATTTAAGCTGCATAAAATTGCGTAGAATGTAGACTTGAGAGATAGATCTTATAAACGTTTTCTTTAAAAATGTTTTATGTTCCATTTTTAATTAAAATTTAAAAAAAAAATTAATATTTCTAATTGTATACTAACGTTGAATTTCATTTTCAATTTTTTTTTTCATTTTCGCTGGCAAGCAATTTTTATAACAGCACAAAATTTATAAAAATCCCGAAATGTAGTTTTAAAATCGCATCGTTCATAATTATAATAAGTATGCTCACCATTGAATTAAATTTTATAATTCATATCATATTTTAATGTGGTAGAAAAAAAACCTCATTTTTTTTTATTTATGTTATTTGATAAATTCAACGTATAAGAAAAAAAATTGCAGATAAGTTTACTTCAACAAATATACTGTATATTGGTATGTAAAATTTAAAATTTGATATAGATCAATATTAGTTTTGTATTTCTTTTATCATTTTAATTTAATACATTTGGTTAATAAATAGATATTTTAATAATTTCAGTAATTTAATTGCTATTTCAGACAAATAAATCTTTTAATAACTAAAAAAAAATATATTTTATTCCATTAAAATTTACAAAAAAAAATCAGAAAATATATAAAAAAAAATTGAACTTAATCGCATTGGCCTCTTAGCGACTCATATAAGTATATCTAAACGAAATTAAACATGAATTTAAAGTTGTGTTATTTTTCTAATGCAAAATTCATTATGGTTAAATAAATTGTAGCAAAGAAATGGCAAAATGTTACAAAACATCGACATTAATTAACGCAAACATTAAGCAATTAAATGCAATTATATCTTACGTATGACGCAAATAACGTAAAAAAGTATTAAAATAAATTTGGCGCAAATTATATGTGACACATGGCGTAAAATATGTGTCTGAGTTAATTTAAGTACTTAATTTGTGTAGAGAATTTTTGGCGCAGCAAACTCGACGCTCTTTAGTTTCGACTCTTGTAATCTTTTAGGAAGATATGCAGCTATGTATGTAATGAAGCAAGCAAGCATAAAACTTTTTGTAGTTTGAAAACTTTGAAAAGATTAGTATGAAAGGTTAATTTTTACTGTAAATATAGAATTTTAGGTGAAGTTTATGTCATTGTCAATTAATTGCCATTTCTGACAATTAAAAAACAGTTTTTATGTATATTTGTTACATTTTAATTCACTAAATTCATTTCCATTTATAGTGTTAAATGGAATATATAATGTTTATGTTATTTTGTAAGTATATGTAATAGTATTTTGTAAGTATATGTAATATAAGTATTATGTAAGTATATGTAATATGTAAGTATATGTAATGTTTTATGTAAGTATATGTAATGTTTTATGTAAGTATCTTAAGAATTGGTATTTTATATGCAAATGTTATAAAAATATTTCGAATGTATTTTTATAATATTACAACAAACTATTCAATTTATTTATTTTCATTTTAACTTAAAATCTAATTTTAAGAAAATTTCCTCGTACAATATTGTTTTTGTTATGATTTTTTATAATTACTTTAAGTAAATTTAAAGCAAGTAAATTCAATCAAGAAATAAATGATAATTTTTATAAGAATGCATCTTCAGGAAAATTATACAATACCATAGTATAAAAAGTGCTTTTCTTTAATTTTTTAAATATTTCTGTTTTCGTTTATATAGGTAACCTATTTATCTATTAATTGTTAAAATTACTTTGAATCTTTCAATAAAATAGAAATAATGTTGTTTTTTTTTTTTAATTTTTCGATCCTTAATCTATTATTCTAGTTCATCTATTTGTTTATTTTCACTACAAAGTATCTTTCTAATCAAAAATAGATGCTAGAAACATGTTACTAAATATAAGTTAATTAATCAAATGTTAAATAATTCCTTATTTTATTTATAGTTACTTCCCATTATTAATATTTCTATCTTTAAAACTACATTACAATACTATATAAAAACAATATTACATACCATATTACAATATATAAACAAAATCTATAATACTATACTATATTATAGATTTTTTTATATATACCTAAGATAATATAATAAATTAGTAATAAATAATTGAATAATTATTTATTACTAATTTAATAATAATTTAATTAATTAATTAATTAATTATATATATAATTAAATAATATAATTAATACTTTTTATCCATAATTTGTATCTGTATCTATATTAAGATAATTTTTAATATTAATGATCATTTTTGTTGATTTCTAATTTTAACATATAAATTATATGTTTACAGAACGATATTATAAAAATTACGAATTGGAAGTTATATAAAATTAAAATATGTATATAGTAACTAAATCCATTATAACAATTAATTAAAAATTGTATTAAAAAATTTACTTAGAATTGAACATGATGATCTGACAGCCACCTTTATATACATAATTTAACTAGTAAAGAGTTTTAATAGATATGTATAAGAATCAAATTTCTGTTGGTTTTTTTTTATACAATCCCTTATCGTTTTAAACGATTTCATCCACTTTTCTCAAAACTTTAAACATCATTTCAATATTGCTTTTTATTATTCTAGTATCATTTAATATATGATGCAGTTTTTGAATTAAAATATTATATAGAAATTTTTAATCTTCCAACATATATTATCAAGAAAGTCACGCATTGTTATGGTGATCAATTCATTTCAAATTCTTATAACGGAATATTTAATTTGTTATTTTTTTCCAAGTCAAAATTTACTACAGTAAATTATATTACTCTATTTAGTAAATATGCACAACATTGTCTGCTAGTTTGTACTATAAACAAGTACACTATCAGCAAAGGGCTTAACACCTGTGTAGAAATGGAAACTTATGAATACTTTTAGTGATTTTATTTACAATTGAAAAGCCTGTATTTCTTGTTTTACAGGACATACTAGTATGTGCTGAAAAAAAGTAAGTTTAATCATTTAGAAATCAGAAGGCTCCTATTCATTATTTGTATTGCAGGGCCAGTGAAGAATGGAACTGATGGCAATGGCAGCAAATCGATAAAGCCATTGATGCAACAAGAAGAACCTGGCTTAGGCTCCCGGAGGTCCTAGTACAGTGCTTTACAAACAACAGACGCTATCGGTCGCACGGCCGCTGACATGCTCAGATCCCTCCATTTATTATGATTTATGTATCAAGGTAAACACATGTCGGTTGGCCTTTAGACCTGGTGGTCATTTAGGAATAGGAACTTCCAGTTTTCTATTCAACCTTTTGGTCAAAATTATCTCATATTCACATATTTTTGGATGCGACCTGTAGTTTTTAATATCTTTCTTCTTTTCTTTTTGTTGTTATTCAAACTTTAAACTCTGTTTTGATATATTTGTATATTTGAAGTTGGAAAATTGAGGTTAAGTTGTAGTATTATTATTAGTAGAGTAGAGGTTAAGGAAGTAGAGAGTTAGTAAGGAGGTTAAATTGCAGTATTATTAGGAGAAGAGTGGACGTTAAGAAAGTAGAGAGTTAGTAAGTTGGGGTTAGTTTGCAGTATTAGTAGCAGTAGAGTAGAGGTTAAGAAAGTAGAGAGTTTGTAAGTAAGTTAGAGAGTTAGTAAGTAGAGGTTATGTTGCAGTTTTTTGAAGAGTCTTAGGTTTCTTGTACAAATGTCTTCTTAGTGAAAGAAGGTATGATTTATATAAAAAACGGGATAAATCTATGGTAGAACAAAGGATATATGCTTATGGTATTATTCTTATAGTAGAAAGGAAGACATGCTTTTCATTTTGACGATTAATTTGACGATTTAATTTTGACGATTTTTCAGAGGATTTAAGATTTATTTAATGAATGATAAACAGCTAATATTTATTTTTTGTATTTTATTTTACAAAGTATAATAAATGGAGATTCATTGATACATAAAAATGAGAATAAACTTGATGAGAGATAAATAGTATTTTTACATTTATTTATAGATTCTATTTGTGATTAAATATGAAAAAAAAAATTGTAAATTCATAGTATTCCAGCTTTCCTATAAATCATGTTGTAAATATATAAATTAACATTGTAATCAAGCGATAATCAAACGAAAAGGAAACGATAATGAAAAAAAATAAAATGATAATCAAAAAACGAAAATGAAATCGATAATGAACCAAAAATAAAACGATAATCAAATGAAAATGAAACGATAATCAAATGAAATCAATGTTTTAATAGAAGCAAAATAATTATAATGCATTTAAATACAACATTGATTTATTTAAAATAGCATGAATGTATAAAGCAATTATAATACAAAAAAAAATCCATCAATAATTTTCAAAAGGGTTTTTTTTTGTGTGTGTATTCTTTCAAAACCTAATCAATGATCTTATATATCTTTCAAAATTTCTTACAGCAATAACTTTCTATAAAAATATTTCTAACTATTATGATTACTTCTTGTAACAACATTGTCTTAAAAGTTTTTTCTCCATAACTAAGCATCGAAAATAGATAGAATGGTATGAGACTACGAAAAATAATAGTTCAGAAAAACCAATTAACCTTTTACAAACATACAAGTTTTAAAACTTATAAGAAACTTGTAATTAATCTTTATATAATATCATATTTAATGAAATTTACTACAATATTAAATAAGTATCATTAACTATTATTATCGTATTTAACTATCATTACAGTTCATTTATAATTACAGAACTTTTTATAGGCAAATTTGAACAGAAAATGCTTAAAAAATGTTGCATTATGTAAAATTATTTCGTTTTTTCAAAAGTGAAAATATTCGTTTAATTAATATAATAATTCGTTCAAGATTTAATTAATTAATTCTTAAATGAGTTTCTGGGATATAATACATAAGTAAACTTCTCTGCAAAGTTTATTCCCAATTTTTCAATTAATTTTAATGAAATAGCAATTTAATTGCTTTGAATATTTTTTGGGGTTGAAGTATTTGGAAATACCTACTAGAAAAAAATCTTTATCAAAATCGGCTGCGAAAACAATAAAAAAAAAAAAAAAAAAAAAAAAAAAAACGACGACAGCAATGATTCTTTTTTATACGTCTCTTATGTTAATATCAATTTTTTTTTTGGAAAAGGTAATGCGTTATTAATAGAGCATTTAGTGTTTCGATGGGTTGTTTTCATGAAATAACCACCGAAATATTAGAGAGTTTTTGCTTAACGTTTTTTATTGTCCGAAATTTTTCTTCCTTGCGTTGCTCATAGGAATAGCTCAGTAGTGCAGTATTACAGATACGCATGCACAATAAGTACAATGTTTCCTATGAGCATGAGCATGCGCGCTAGGAAGAAGAAAAATATCGGACGATAAAAAAAAACGTTATGCAAAAACTCTCTATTAATCTCCATTATAATACCGAAATATCAATCGCATTATGATCTTCTAATTATCTCTTTAAATTAACTTAGATGGTAAAAATTCATATTATAAAATATGTCAATAATTTTCAGGAATTAAGACTAAACAATATTTTCTTTGTATATCAAGGCTCAATATAGGAATAACATGACATGTTAATATAACTAAAATAAATAGCTAAAATTAGTTTGAAAAATTGTTTTGTGTTCAATCAATATAAATTATATTGAATGTTATTGTCAGTTCAGTTAATCTTTGTGGTGGGAAATTATTTTTGTCCTTTATTAATAAAAGGGGGGAAAAAAAAGGAGGGAAGTATTTTTAAGTCAAAAATAAATAAATATATTCAGGAAATAAAGGTAATAAAGGAAATATGTCATAATAATTGGGAAAATTTAAAAACTTAAATGAAAGCTCATTATTTTTTTTTATAAGAAATTATTTTAAAACTGTTAATAAATGAATATTAAAATATATTCTATATTCCACAATGATGTTAAAAGTACATTTTTTCAATAGATCTTGATAATGTCTAATAGTCGGTTCTTTGGAATTAATTTTTTTTGTGAATAACATTTTTGAAATAAAAGAAATAATTTGATTTATTTTCGGAATTAATTGAAAGTATCCGTTTGTATGTTAGTGAAAAATTGATTTGTTTCTGAAGAAGTAAATTGAGGAAAATAACTACTAAAATATGTATGTATTATCTACGCATAAAATATGTAAATATGTTTTATGAATTCTCATGACATGAAAATTTTTAGGAATTCATAAAATATTTAAAATTAAACTATGTGGAAAAAATTCAATTATGTTTTCTCTCCTAAGTAAAAGTCATAAACAATTCCTTTATTCTCTATTGCTCTACGTTAAGCGTTTATAGATGTAAAAATTTTGGAGAAACGAAATCATATGACAGCATTTTTTTTTTAGTCGTACTATTTACTATTTAAAAAATTTACAATTTTCATTTTTTTTTTCTCAATTTGTTCATTTTATCCCAAATAAAATGAAAAAATTCATTTATTTATTATTATTATTATTATATTTATCATTTATTATTATTCATTTTCATCATTATTCATTTATTCATTTTATCCTGTAAAAACGAGGAAAAATATTGGAATTATTTTTAAAATTCCATATGAAAAAAAGTATGCTTTTACATATGATTGGTGACAGGAAGATTAAAAATGAATTCTCCTGAAAAAATTTAAAAGTAAGCCTTAAAAAGAATGCACACAAGAGACAATAAAATATTTGAATAAAAACAATAAAAAAAAAAAAAAGAATTTGAGTTGGAAAAATTCGTATGAAAAGATTATTTCCTTAAAAACTGCGGTTCAAAATACATTTTCAAAGAATAGAATTGCATTTTTGATGAGGAAAATATTCAGTTGCAGTTATACTTATGCATTGCGAAGTATTATCATTAAATCACTTTGATGTGACGTATTTCGCTTTAAACATGAATTTTAAAACTGATATCGTATCCTTATTTTACGAATTTTGTATAACCACGAGGAAAACTTTTCCAAAATGAATAATTTAGAAAAATGTTAGTAAACTTACTTTACTATTATTTGAAAAAATAATTATTTTATATATAAATAAAAACAACAATAAGTTTCGAAATATTCAATATATAAATATTTCAAAACTTTAACAAATTTTCCTGATTAAATAATAAACTAAAATTAATAATTACTTAAATAAATAACAAATAATAATAATATGAATGTTTGGTATTTTCAATGAAATATTGTTTAATATTTTTTCATTAGAATAAAATTTGTGGTTTTAACAATATTAAATATATGCATATAATTTTTAATGTAATAAGTTCTGGAATATTTACTCCATTTTAAAAACAAACTAAGTTTAACAAAAATAATTGGTTAAAGTAACCAGTTTCCACTTATAATTTCTAAAGATTAAGTGATTAACACGAATTGATTTTTAGTACTTACAAATAAACATATATACACATCGATTTGACATTCATTTATTTAGGAGCCAAATGATTAACTCGAATAAAAACGAAAACAGCCCTGATAACAGGAAGAATTAAATGGGAATAATCATAATAATCCAATTGGGTGACATAAAGAGATAAGAAAAAGACAAACTTCCGAACTCCTGAGTCCTCTTTATATATGAATAAAATAAATTAAAACAGAATATTATGCTCTCTTATGCACCAAGAAAGAAAATCTTGGAAACTAAAAAAAAAAAAAAAACTTTTCAAGAAACAATCAAACGAAAAGATTCTAAATATCCCGTGTTTCAAAAATCACTAGCAACATCATGGGTAAAAAATAAAGAATGGACCGACATAAATAATTAAAATCTTGATCATCGACTTCCAGACATCTTAATCAACAACAATCTATATCCAATCGTTAGATTAAAGTGGAAAATATAAACTAGCAAAGTTCGTATTTAAATAATATTATGGTAATGGGATGTAAATGAATGTGGCAAGTAGATTTCAAACTCATTGAAGATGTTGCAAGAAATGTAACACTGATTTAATTTTATGATGAACTTCGACAATTAGATCAAATTTCCAGGACACAGAAAGTATATTTAAATCATAAATTATCCAGAAGTTTGTACTTAAATTGGAATAAGATAATCTCACTGTTTCCAATCCTTGCAGTAGGGATATATTGGAAAGGAATTTAAACGTTTAGAAGAGTAGCTAGAGATAATAATTTTATCTTTCAGAATGATAATATTCTATAAAATAATTATCGCATAGTAAAAAAATACTTTCAGCAGTAAACAATTCAGTACTTGGAATGGTCAGCTTGTTTTCACACTCAAATATTTCCATGAAAGTGTCTGGGACACTCTAGGAAGACATATTGCAGTATGTTATTTAATACCTTGGTGACTGTTTGTGAGAATACTTTTGAAGCCAATGGCTAGTAAAGCTAGCTGAAATCATTATTAATATAAAAGAGAAATGCTGTAAGTTTCGCGAGATAATAACGTATTGTTAGGAAGACAAATTTCGAACGTCAAGCGGTTACTTCCAGTCTATTATTTCTATAAATGCTATTATTTTGGAAGGAAATAGTTTGATAGAAATGGTTTTTGAGCAAGTCTATATTATACTTATTATGTATTACACATTTTAATAAAGTTGTTGCTATGTTGTTACCTAAAGCTTTATTGGAACTCCATCCATACAAATTGACCATTTATCGTAGAAACAAACAGAAAAAAAAAAAAAAAAAAAAAACAACAACATATAAACAAATCAAAATTACAAAGGGAAAAGACCAGACATTCTTAACAAAAAATCTACCAAAAGCCGTTAAAAACAAGTTAAATTTTCTAAGTATAAAAAGTTAAAAAAGCTTGAAGCACCATAATAAGAGTCCGTGTGATCAGAACATGCTTTCTCTGGCCTTCAGTAAAGAGTAAACAAGTCATATTTCGATTTAAGTTAAGATTTCAGTCAGGAGCAAGCAAGTAGATGGGCCTTATTCATTTTCTCTGTCTTACATAAAACACATATATAGAGCTCACAATCAATATTTTAGCCAGATGTTCGGCCAAGCAGTCGTGTCCAGTTCTTAATCTAAAATTGGCAAAAGCCTCTTTGAGATTTTTTCCACTCAATTTTTTTCCAGTCACCCCGATTGTCTCCCCAGACAATTCATTTAATGTTAGATAATATTTCACTAATACACGATGATTTAATTTTGCCCGGTATAAATCATTTTAATAAAGTTTTTACCTTTAATCTGCCTGGCAACTCTGGAATTATGAGTGTTTCTAAGAATTTTCTTAATGTAGAGAAACGCACGTGTTTAAAGAAAATGTTTAAACGTGTTTAAAGAAAATGCTTCAAAACTTTGTTTCTTTTTTGTTGAAATTTTTAAAAACATAACGTAGTACTACGAAAAAAGAAAAACATTTTCATTGATACAAATTAAGTACCATTATAATTTCTTTATGTAGATTGAGAAAGTAGATTTCAAATAAATATAAATGTGCAGATTTAAAATAAAAATAAAATAAAAATTCAGAATAAAATTAAATATAAAATTCATTTCAAATAAAATATAAAAACATAAAGTTTTGAAAACCAAAATGTGAAAAATAATAAATAAAACGATGAATCTTCAACTTTTGTTTTTATATGAAAGACTCTAAAATGCAGAATAAAAATATTTACAGTGTCTTAAATTTCTATTTCAAAATTCATTCTTTTTTATATTTTTACAATAAAACCGTCACTTCATTTTACGATGCTATCAAATGTCGGTGGGAGACGTCATTATATTAGATTATGACAATTTCATATATTTATACCAAGTTGTCGCAAAGAATATTTTTTGAAAGGCAGGTCTTTTTTGATGACGTAAGAAAAAAATAACTCCTCCTTTTTATTTTCATCGAGTAAATGACAAACAAGAAGCTATGTGTACAAAAGGATCGGTTCTGTTTTTCAAGAGCTATGAAGAAAGAAAAGAATGGATGAATAGTTTTACTCTGAGTTTCAATAGCAAAAAGTTAGAAATATTTTGGCCAAAGAATTTAAAAGTAACGTTTTATTCCAAATATATATTCGCGAATAATTTCTTAAGAAGAAAGGGGAGAATATTATTGTTTATCTTTTTTATTCAACCATGTAGTTTGTTAAAAGATAAATAAAGAGGAAAATAACATATTCATTTATTTCTAAATCATTTATTTTTTGTTTGTCTGCATTAAAAATTGCATTCGCGTTTGATTAATAAATCATGCGCACTAGAACAATATATATATATCTCTAATTGCTATTTGCTATATATAATGCTTCAATAACGATATTGGTGAAATTTGACCAACAGACATCAATCTCGATGACAAATTAGGGGATGCATAATTATGGTTTTATTAATAAGATATTTCAGATCTTTTTCTTAGATATATTCTCTAGTGTTGTTTAGATAACGACTCTTAAGGTATGTGAATGATCTGACGCTCAGTGTTACAAATTTTGGGTTCGATTCCAGGCGGTGACATGGATGTTTATAGTGGTACGGAATCCACTTTAAACCGTAGGTCCCGGTTTATATGACTGTGAGAGCGTTTGGGTAGGGCGACAACCCTATCTCGTAAAAATAAAACAGCTCCTGTCTCGAAATCTGTCCGTAGGGAGACAGACTTGGCCCAGCACCTTTCGATAAAATGATAACATTTGCCATAAATAGTAAGTTGTCAAATAACCGAAAAATTTTTTACACTTTTAAAAAGAGATTATCTCCAGAAAGTACTTCTGTTTACCTCGTATAATAATGCAACGAATTTTATAATTATTATTTAAATTATGCGAAATTTATCTCTTTTATGAATAATCTTGTTATTCTGATTAATCTGATTTTAACTATTTTTACAGTAAACTAAAAATATTTTCTTCTGTATAGTTCTGTATGGAATGAAAAGTTATTAATTGTAATGCAATTAACTAAATAAATAGTCAAACCTAATTCAGTGAAGTGTATGATATTTTCAAATGGTCCTTCGGAATACATTTAACATTTAGTGTTTATTTTTCTTTGCAGTAGGTAGTAATTATATTTAAGTAATAATTAATTTCAGTTTTCAATAAGAAATACATTTGAAATGGATGTATAATAAACAAAAAAGTTGAAACAGTACAGTTAAGTTTATAAAAAAAGGCAAAATTAATTGTTGTACTATAAAATAAATTTAAAAATGAATGCTGAAAATCATCCCATCATTTATGTTTATTTAGAATAAGATAAAAAACAAAAAACTTCTTATGCATATTAAGCTGGTATAATTTTTTTTTCCGTTTTCACTGATTATACGTAATGAATATGTTTTGTAGCTTATTAACTGCAAAATATTTCATCCTTATTAATTTTTTTAGCATTCTTTTTATACTAACAAATGGAAATTAATTAAATATTTCTTTAATACCTGTGAATTTATTTTTTTAGAAAGATTTTTATGTAATAAAGTAATTTAAATGGAATGATTTAACTTTGATATTTTTAATATAAATTGAATAGACTCTTAAAATAATAATCTGCTAAACGATTATTAATTAAAATATACTTTAAAAAGCTTGACTAATCACTTAAAGATTGTAAAACCCATGTAATTAATTTTATACATTTGTGAATATGCTTGTGAATATGCTAGTCACATTATTTATACATTTTCCTCTTAAAGAAAATTGGTATGTTACATATTTACGCTAAAATTAACCACTTACAAATTTTTCTCAATTTTTTTAAATTATACAAACCAAATTATTTGTTAAATTTTCAAGTTTACAATATCATATCACCATATAGTCCAACTAAAGAAACTTCACTCTGCGATTTATTTTCAATTTATAAACACAATTTTTTTAGGTGACATAATCTAAGCTTAAAAAAATAATATAAGACGATAATATTATAAAATAATATTTATATATAATAATAAAATAATATTTTCAAAGTAATTTACTACAGAAATTACTTTGAAAAATCATGTGCATAACTACCGTTTTATAAAAACGGATATAAATTATGACCTTGATAACTCCTAATCATTGTGAATGTAATATTTCTAGAAACTGCATAGTAAAGATAGAAAAAGCTGTTGAACACCAAGAAATTCATTGCTCTGCAGTAAATTACAAGCCATTGCAGAATATATCGAAATGAGCAGGCTGATATGTTGGCCAAGAATGGATCCTGTTTTGTCTTTGCGATATATAATGTATATATTCCTTAAGTTCAGCCATTTCAACCTGTATAGAGAGAAGGCTTCTGAGAAAAAGTGGAATTCCCTATTGAATAAGTCAACAAGATTTCCCAGTTCCTTGCTTGGAGCGGTGGAGTGGCCTGCTTTAGACCTGTCACAGTCATGACTACTTATACAATCACATGCATAGAATAGGACTGACTGCAACAGGTATCTGGCCACTTTGCGACTATGGCGTGCCCATGATTGGAGAGAATTTCATCATATTGTTCTTAATTGTATCCCTTTTTTGTGTTACTGCCAATGCCTTTAGTGATTGTTTTGTCGTTCTTTACTGTATTGGGTTGCTCGTTGGCTTATGACCAAGAGATCGGATGATAAAAAAATAAAAAAGGGATACCTTACTTTATTAAAAATATTATTTACTAAGAAAATAATGCGCTTCTTCAGTAGTTAGCCCCTTCAGTAGATTAAGAAAATTAAAAAAATATAGTTTAATTTAAAAGCATTGAATTAAAATTACAGGTATTTTTTAGTAAAATGTTATTTATTAAAATTACTCTTTTCGGGCTTTCTGATTAGTAAAAGTGTCATATGTGTTATAATGGAATCATGTTATATTTTTAAAATTACTCTTGTTATATGTTATATTTTTAACTCGTGTCTGTTATGATTAAAATTACAATTGTAAGAAATTGCAGTTTATAAACAATTACAATTTGCATCAAATTTATAATAATACTGTTGTAAATTGCATAATTCAGCTTGTTACTAGTTAATATTCCTGAAAAAACACAAAAGTGTTATAATTATATCAAGTTATTTTTATAAAAATTTACTTTGATTTTATGTTACATATTTAAAAATTTTCTAAAAAAAAGCGGTTTTTAGTCTTTTTATTTTACAAGAAAACGGAGATTGGAAAAGGTTAAGAAACTCAATTGAATAAAGAGACCACAATGAATGATTACCTACCAAAAATTGAAGTTATGTTTTATATGAACATTTACTTGATTCTAAACTACAACAAAAATTACAAATTGCTTCCTATCTAACAACTGAACATTTAACTATAACTTCTAACGACAAACGAAATCAGAAAGAAGCTAAATTTAAAAAAAAAAAAAAAAAAAAAAAACGAACAGCATTTCAGTTGAAGTCTCGTATTTCTATAGAAACCGCGCAATGTGACCTTTACCTAACGATTGTAGCTTCCATCACGAATTCTAAATGACATTACCCGAACATAGAAAATCGGATTTACTTCCGGAAAAACTCCGGCACTGATGGTTCAGAAAGGATCTTTGAAAAATGCTGGGGAAAAAAACAGGATAAAAAAGATCAGCAATCGATATCTCTGAGAGTAGCTTCTCCGCTCTATTCCTTTGTTCCCCTCCAAACAGGCCAAACCTTTGTTGTGGGTCGTTTTAGATCAATGCTGCCAGAAGCTTTGCATAACGAAAATCCTTGCAAAAAGATTTATTTTTATTCAAATGTATCCTCCCCTGGGTATAACGTGCTCGAATATTTGAAATTTTTAAGTAACTCTGAAATATAAAGATTTACTTGGATTTTAAGGTTATTTATAGAGTAGATTAAATCCTTTCTAAAGGGTTTATATTTATTATTCAAAAATCTCAGTTTCTAAAGGGTTTATGTTTATTATTCAAACCACATCTCAGTGTATAACTTACCTAACTACTTGAAATTTTTAAATATCTGTTAAATACAAAGATTTATTTGTATTTTGTGGTTATTTATAGAGTAAATTAAATCCTTGCTAAAAGATTTATGTTTATTACTCAAATCTCCCCTCAGTGTATAACTTACCTAATTACTTGAAATTTTTAGTAACTCTGAAATATAAAGGTTTATTTGGATTTTAAGGTTATTTATAGAAGATTAAATCCTTGCTAAAGTATTTATATTTATTATTCAAATCCCACCTCAGTGTATAACGTACCTGACTATTTGAAATTTTGTAAATATCTCTGAAATATAAAGATTTATTTGGCTTTTTGTGGTTATTTATAGAGTAGATTAAGTCTTGTTATATGATTTATATTTATTATTCAAATCACATCTCAGTATATAACTTACCTGACTATTTCAAAGTTTTGCGTATCTTTGAAATATAAAGATTTATGTAGATTTTGTGGTAATTTATAGAGTAAATTAAATTCTTGCTAAAGGTTTTATGTTTATCATTAAAATCACACCTCAGTGTATAACTTAACTAACTATTTGAAATTTTTAAATATCTCTTAAATACAAAGATTTATTTGGATTTTTGTGTTTTTAAATTATTGCTAAATGATTTATATTTATTATTCAAATCCCACCTCAGTGTATAACGTACCTGACTATTTGAAATTTTAAGTATCTCAGAAATACAAAGATTTATTTGGATTTTGTTTTTATTTATTGAGAAGATTAAATCATTTCTAAATGATTTATGATTATTATTCAAATCCCACCTCACTATGTACCTGACTATGTGGAATTTTTAAATACCTCTGAAATACAAAGATTTATTTGGATTTTGTGGTTATTTATAGAATAGATTAAATATTTTACGAAATCTTTAAGCTATTGAAGCTATTTATTGTACTGCTAAGATATCAGACTGCTAAGACTTCAGAGATATTAATATATCTTTTTTTGTTTTCAAAGAATGTAAAATGTGGAAAAAGTTAAATTAAGGTTATAAGATATTTCAAAACAACTCAATAATTTTATTTTAAGGTGAATTAATTCTTTTATTGTAGTATATTTATATTACGAACTGACTAAATAAGCATTTTAGTAATCTGTTGTATTTGGAAACAAATCATCAAGAATTATTAAATGGTTTTGACATAAAAAAAAAAAAATTTCAACAGAGAAGTGCTAAATTGAAGAAACAAATTTATATAAAACAAGATTTAATTTTTTTTAATTAAATTTAAAATTTTCTATTTATTTATGAAAATAATGAAAAACACTTAATGAAAATAACATACAAAATTGAATAGCATAATAATAAAAATTGTTACATGAACGTTTTTTTAATATTTATTCAAAGATTTTTTTTTATGGACTTAAAATATATACGTTTCCATTTCAATAACATACTTTAATTAATAACTATTTTATTATTATTATTTATTATTAATTTTTCGGTAAACAAAATTTTACATTTAAAATGTTGACAACCCAAATTAATAGGTTGATCTACTATACTATTCATTAATATTAAAAAATTACTCAAAAAAATAACATATTGAATAAAGCAACCTTAAGATATGATATGCAGAAACACAATAAACATGATCAATATCTGAAACATACTGGATAAAAAATAATAAATAAAACTAAAAAAAAATACTCTACATACAAAATGAAACAATCCTAAGATATTATATACAGAAACACATTAAACATTTTCAATATTTAAAGCATACTGTATAAAAAAACCATAAATAAAGCGAAAAAAAATACTTAACATACAAAAATGAAACAATGCTGAGATATGATATACAGACACATAATAAACATTTTCATTATCTGAAACATCCTAGATAAAAAAATTAACAATAAATAAAATAAAAAAATATTCAACATACAAAATGAAACAATCCTGAGATATGATATACAGGAACACGTTAACATTTTCAATATCTGAAATATATTGGATAAAAAATAGCAATAAATAAAACAAAACAAAAATTACTCAACATACAAAATGAAACAATACTAAGATATGATATACAGAAACACATTAAACATTTTCAATATCTGAAACATATTGATAAAAAAAATAGCAATAAATAAAACGAAGATATTGGAAAAAAAAAAAACAAAAAAAAAAAAAACAATACTCAATAAACAAAAACAATAAAACAATATCTGAAAGATACTGGTTAAAGATAATAATAAATAAAAAAATAAAAAAAATTTATACAAAAAGAAACAATCCTAAGATAGAAACACAATAAACATTTTCAATATCTGAAACATACTGGTTAAAAGATAACAATAAATAAAATAAAATAAAATTACTCAACACACAAAAGAAACAACCCTAAGATAAAACAAAAAAAAATTTTCAACATCTGAAACATACTGGTTAAAAGATAACAATAAATAAAATAAAATAAAATTACTCAACACACAAAAGAAACAATCCTAAGATAGGATATGTAGAAACATAATAAACATTTTCAATATCTGAAACACACTGGTTAAAAGATAACAATAAATAAAATAAAATAAAATTACTCAACACACAAAAGAAACAATCCTAAGATAGGATATGTAGAAACACAATAAACATTTTCAACATCTGAAACATACTGGTTAAAAAATAACAATAAATAAAACAAAAAAAAAATCACTCAACATACAAAAGAAACAATAAGATATTATACACAGAAACACAAAAAACATTTTCAATATCTGAAAGATATTGGTTAAAAGATAATATTAAAATAAAACAAAAAAAAAATTACTCAACATACAAAAAGAAACAATCCTAAGATAGGATATACAGAAACACAATAAACATTTTCAATATCTGAAACATACTGGTTAAAAGATAACAATAAATAAAATAAAATAAAATTACTCAACACACAAAAGAAACAATCCTAAGATAGGATATGTAGAAACACAATAAACATTTTCAATATCTGAAACATACTGGTTAAAAGATAACAATAAATAAAATAAAATAAAATTACTTAACACACAAAAGAAACAATCCTAAGATAGGATATGTAGAAACACAATAAACATTTTCAACATCTGAAACATACTGGTTAAAAGATAACAATAAATAAAATAAAAAAAATTACTCAACATACAAAAGAAACAATCCTAAGATAGGATATGTAGAAACACAATAAACATTTTCAACATCTGAAACATACTGGTTAAAAGATATAAATATTAAATAAAAGGAAAAAAAAATAAACATTTTCAACATCTGAAACATACTGGTTAAAAGATAAAAGCACACAAAAGAAACAATCCTAAGATAGGATATGTAGAAACACAATAAACATTTTCAATATCTGAAACATACTGGTTAAAAGATAACAATAAATAAAATAAAATAAAATTACTCAACATACTAAGAAAATGAAACAATCTGAAACATACTGGTTAAAAGATAACAATAAATAAAATAAAATGATATCAACACACAAAAGAAACACAATAGAAAACAATTTTCAATATCTGAAACAATATAGCAATAAATAATAAATATATTAACAATATAACAAAAAAAAAAAACAAAAAGAAAAATATAAGAGATTTTCAAAAAAAATTGAGCATTAAATTAAAATGATAATATAATGTTTTTTACGATGGTATTTTTATTCTAAAACTAATGGAGAATAATTTTAATTGGAAATTATTTTTAAATTTCCAATTTTTGAGTATTTTCTAAATGACTGAATTCTCTTAAGTAGGAAATTTTTTTTTTTTGCAGAAAACTATTTAAGTTAAAGTATTTTTTTAGTATATATATTTAAAACAAACGTTACAAAAAACCTTAAACCGTCACAAAAGAAGCTGTCGCTAAAAAAGTTTTCAGAGATCAAATCTAGCAAATTTACTGCCTTTCTGAGACGGTGAAGGAAAGAAAGAAAGTATATAAAATCAGTTTATAAGTCGCAGAATGGCCGCTGAAAGGTTTGGTAAAAGTGAGAAAATAAATATCGGGAAATAAATTCGACTTTCAGCAAGACGTAAACTCTCGCGAAATTGCACTAAACCTGAAAGTTCGAAACGCAAAGAGCCTCTTTCGAGTTCTACGTTGGAGAGATTGTTTCGAAAAAAAAAAAAAAAAAGAAAAAAAAAAAAAAAAACTGCAGTTCAGAAATGCATAAGGCGAAACGAAACATTGTATAGAATTTAACTTTTTAAATGTAGAAGATCTGCCACGGATGGATGAGTTCAGAACTGAAGATTAATAATAATTTATGTCTATTTTATGTGTACTATAAATCACCAAAAATTTGAATTAACGTATGTTTCAATTAAATAACCGAGCGAATAACTATCAAATGGAGGGCCTGATGGCCATAAGCGGCTAGCGCTCTGGCGCTCGGTACCACAGGTATCGGGTTCAAATCCCGGCATTGCCATGGGTGTTTGTAGTGGTTCGAATCCACTTTAAACGGTAGGTCACGGTCCTAATCGGATCGTAGAGCGTTGCGGAGGCATTGTTACTCCACGTCCGTGGCTTATCTTCAAGTTACTCACGCCCCCTGGGTAATGCAAAGTGAGCAGCCCCTATGGCATAAAAAAGATCACGGTCTGTTGCCAGCTGCATTAGAAAAAAAAAAATAGCTATCAAATGTTTGATGTAAAATAATATATGCAATAATTACCTTGTTAAATAGAAGGTCTTAAAAAGCAGGTCATGGAGAGAGAGAGAAAAAGGAAGTGGACAGTTGAGTGAAGAGTTCCAGGCAGTAATGAGGGTTTAAAAACCTTTAAATAAACTGGCTTTTAAAGTGATTTTGCAACTATTTGTTATTGTTATATATATATATATATTTATATATACATATTTAACTGAAACAATATAACTATTTATTACATTGTTTCGGGAAAATAAAATAAAAAAAAACAAACATTGTACAGAATTTTAACTTTTAAATGTAGAAGACCTGCCACGGATGGAGGAGTTTACAACTGAAGATAAATAATTGAAAACTATTTTATGTGTAAATCACCAAAATTTGAATTATCGAATTAAATCCATCAAATGTTTCATGTAAAATAATATATGCAATAATTTCAATACTAAATAGAAGGTCTTAAAAAGGTAGGTCTTGGAGAGAGAGAGGGAAAAAAAAAAGGGAGTGTACAGATGAATGAAGAGTTCCAGGTTGTAAGGAGGGTACAAAGACCCTTAAACGAACTTGCATTTCTGATGATTTTGTAAATATTTGTTATATAATTTCGTTTTTTGTGTTATGTATTGCAGTTGTGCAGTGCACTCTTTGCACATTTGAATAAATATGATAGTTAAAAGTTTTTGAATTATCATTTAAAGAAACAATTGTTTCTACTATGAAACAATACTGGATAAAGACCACACCCATATCCGGTCCTAATTTATACTGACATGATTGTTTTTCCCGTATTAATGCACTGCATTATCGAATGCATTAGAGTAAGGTCATTTTAGTGGCTATATGTGTGTATTATGTTTATATATGTTTATATTAACAGGACGTAGAAAAACTCAAAGGGTATTTCCTTGGAAATACTTGATCAATCGGGTAGAGTTCCGGTGGAGAGAAAACAAGCAACAGAAACAAGAAAAGATCAAGATTAACTGGTCATTCTTTCAAAACAAATTTCATGGAAGGGGGACAGTTAAGGGGGACAGTTTTTGATTTATAGAGAAACTATGTGACCAAGTCAAGATAAGATTAGATTGAGATTAGAGTTTAGAGAGAGAGTCAGCAGCTAGTGTGGCAATCCGAAATTGCTGTGAGGGTATATAATCTTAAGCAGAACACGTTTAAGAGACTGCTAAAATGTATTCCGTGTGTTTATTCTTATGTTAAAATTATTATAATTTATGTGTTATAATATGTTAAAAGTGTTTTGTACTGCATTTTCAAAACTCAATGCACTATATAGCAACAAAACTTCCATTTAATCAATTTAAAAGAAAAAGTGAGTTTCCACCTACTAAAAAACTAATTTTATTGGATCAGGACAATTACCTCTTGCGATTAATAGTTATTACTAACTTTGTGTGTGTGTCATACTAAATTTTGTTTCAATGATGAATATTAATTATTAAATGACATGTCTGTTCGATTTATAGATTTTTTTAATCGTGTTTTCCTTTCCAACCCAGCTTTTGAAACACTCTGTATATTTAAGAAAATTAACTTTTATTTTTATTAATATAACAACTCAAGTATTAATTAGCTCGTAAAGGAAATAATTAAAAAAATGCAAAATGCCAGAAACTTCCATAGATATTTTTCAATTCATCATTATTAGCGTTAAAATACTAAAATCGACTTAATAAATATACCATAGTCATTAAAAAACTATTTGATAAGATTTTCAAAGTATATTAACGGTCACTTAGAATAAAAATAAAATACGTAAAAGAAATTTGAATTTTTATTTGAAGTACGCACAAAAAATAATATATATATATATATATATATATATATATATATATATATAATTGAAGTTCTTTCATTTCGAAACATTTTATTCAGTTATAAACGTTTTTCTAAGTTTGTTATAAATTAGATAAAGATAAATAAATTAAATAAAAATTTTAATTAGTTATAAATGTTTTATAAGGCTTATAAGTTGTATCTTTCCAGTAACTAAATAATGCTACGTAAATTTATGATTCAGTATAAACAATTTATTTATAAAATATATAATTTATACATACATAAAATATTCAAATGAAATTTCAGAAGGAACAAAACAGAAATGAAATTACGTTTTTTTAATGAATAAAATCCCTTTTTTACTTGAACTACTGGGTTTTGAAATTTGATCGTTAACAAGATTTTAATCTTTAACGAAAAAAAAAAAAAATCAGATTTAAGTAACTTAATCCTAATTCATAAAAGCAAATAAAAAATTTTTTTTCTACGATAAATAAATGGTGAATCTTAAAGAAGATTTAAAAATATTAATTTTTTACCTCTCTGTTAAAACTGCCTAGAAGAAATTTCCTTTCTTTAAGTTCTACACATTTTCTTGATTATATCTTATCTTATTATCTTGAGACGTTAAAAGAAGTCCAAGTGGAAATAAATGTATATTCTCATATGCTTTTTAACTAAATATTACTTGTCCAATAACAATTCAAAGATAATTATCAATTGTTTTAAGCAATAAAAATGTATTGCGTCTTTACTCAGGAAAAACACTTTACTCTATATAAGAACATTTTAGCTTTAAAATGAGTCCATTTTAATATTTCAGAACATGTATTTAATTTTCTCATGAAATTGGTTTTAAAAGATTATTTATCTGAAGATTATATTATATAAAACATAATTTATTTGGCAAGTAAAATAATTAATCTTGATATGTTGTTTTACTAAGTGTTACTTATCCAATAATAATTCAAAAGATAATTATCAATTGATTTAAGCAATAGAAAAATATATTGCTTCTTTACTCAAAGAAGCATTTTACTCTTTGTAAGAACATTATAGGTTTAGAATGATTCCATTACGTATCAAAACATAATTTTATTTTCAGAACATGTATTTTTATTTTTTTTTTTTTCATGAATTCTTTAAAAAAACCCGATTATTTATTTGAAAAGCATGCTATGTAAAAAAAATATTATTTGCTAAATAAAATGATTATTCTTAGTATATGTTGTTTTACTAAGTGTTACAATTCCAATATTAATTTAAAGATAAATATCAATTGATTTAAGCAACAGAAAGATGCATTGATTCTTTACTTAGTGAAGAATTTTAGTATTTATAAGGATATTAAAGTTTTAGAATGATTCTATTTCACATGAAAAGATTTTAGAACATAATTTTATTTTCAAAACATGTATTCAATTTATTTCATCAAAGATTTTAATCTTTAGCAAAAAAAAAGCAGATTTAAGTCAGTTAATCCTAATTCATCAAAGCAAATGTAAAGTCTGTTTTTTTATGATAAATGAAATGTGAATCTTAAAGAAGGTTTAAAAATATTAATTTTTCCTCTCTGTTAAAACTGGCGAAAAGAAATTTCCTTTCTTTAAAAAGTTCTACACATTTTCTTGATTATATTCATTCTTGAAACGTTAAAAAAAAGTCAAAGTGAAAATAAATGATTATTCCTGATATGTTTTTACTAAATGTTACTTGTCCAATAACAATTGAAAGATAATTAACAATTGTTTTAAGCAATAAAAAAATTTACTGCTTCTTTACTCAGCGAAAAATGTTACTCTATTTAAGAACATTTTAGCTTTAGAGTGAGTCCATTTCATATCAAAATATTTCAGAACACGTATTTTATTTTTTTCATGAATTGTGTTTTTAAAAAAAGATTATTTATCTGAAGATTATATTATATGAAAAATAATTTATTTGGCAAGTAAACTAATTAATCTTGATATGTTGTTACATTAAGGGTTACTTATCCAATAATAATTCAATGATAATTATCAATGGATTTAAGCAATATAAAAATATATTGCATATTTAATCAATGAAAAAAAGTTTAATCTCTTTGTAAGAACATTATAGCTTTAGAATGATTTCATTTCATATCAAACATTTCAGAACATGTATTTTTTTCATGATTTCATAAAAAATACCCGATTATTTATTTGAAGAATATGCTATGTAAAAAATTAATTTGAAAGTTAAATATTTCTCTATTTGACATAAAGGTCACCGAGGTTATTTTTGATGGCTGTACCGCCTGTTTGTCGTTCGCTGTGATAAATGAAAGAACTGTTTTTCTTTAAACGGTTTATATACATGCCAAAGTTGTAAATAATAAAGGGGCTTATATTACATGACAAAAATTCAAAAAAAAATGTTTGTTTTTTTTATAAAATTTTAAAACTTCAAAAATTTAATTATGTTTCTTTGAAATTTCTCCATTTTTTTCTTCTCAGAAACATGTTTTTAAATAAATAGTTTTTTTATCAATAATTTAGAAATAAAAAATATTATAGAAATGAATAAATGATTTTTATTAATACAATCAATATGAACGGGATGTTATTAATATTGATTAAGCATTTTTAGTTTTCAACAACATTACATTTTGAAACGATATTTGTTTAATAACTTCATAAAAAGTAAGTAAAAGTAATAAAAGTAAGTAAAAGTAATAAAAAGTAAGTAAAAGTAATACAAAATTTATTTCTAAACAAAAATATATTAAAAACAAAACGATTCATAAACCAAACGATATTTTTTTAATAACTTATAAAATTAATCTAAAGCTTGTCACTAAACAAAAAGATATTAAAAACAAAACGACTAATAAACAAAACGATTTTTATACAAAACGACATTTATTTAATAACTTATTAAAGTAAAGTAAAACTTGTTACTAAACAAAAGATATAAAAAACAAAACGATAGCAAAACGACTAATATACAAAACGATATTTGTTTAATAACTTATAAAAGTAATGTAAAGCTTGTTTTTAAACAAAATGATAATGAAACGATTAATAAACAAAACGGATCTCAGAACAAAATTTTATTTTCAGAACATGCATTCAATTTTTTTCTTTAAGATTTTAATCTTTAGCAAAAATAATTATTGCTAGGAAGTTTATGATTCAATATAAATCAATTTATTAATAATTTATGCATACAAAAAATATTCAAATGAAGTTTAAGAAGGAACAAAAAAGAAATGAAATGACTTTTTTTTAATCAATAAAATCCCTTATTTTTCATGAGTTACTGGGTTTAGAGATTTTGGTCGTTAACAAGCTTTTAATCTTAAAAAAAACAGATTTAACTAAGTTAATCCTAGTTCATAAAAGCAAACACAAATGAAAAATCTATTTTTCTATGATAGATAAAAGGTGAATCTTAAAAGAAGATTAAAACTATTATTTTTTTCCTTCTTGTTGAAACTGGCGAGAAGAAATTTTTTTTTTTTTTAAAGTTCTACACAATTTCTTGATTATATTCATTCTTGAGACTTTAAAAAAAATCCAAGATCAAAATATTTTACGAGTTTGAAGTTGGTTCAACATATTGAAATAATCACCTCGATTCCAGAAAAACAAATAAAACCTCATATTGATTGAGTTTTTAGATTTTTTTCAATTGATTTGGAAAACTAGGTACTTAATACCACAGACTGAGAAAAATAAATATGAATTTTGAAGATTGATTTCTTCTTTCTTTTCCTTTACATTCTGCCAAAGATGGAAGAAACTGTGATTTTAATATTGGAATAATTTCAATTTCCCTTTATGATTCAGTTTTTGAACTCTTGCATAAATTTTTTTTTTTTAAATATTTTTTTTAGTATTACAAATATTTTCTTATCATCTCATTTCCTTAGTATCATCAATTTACATATATGAATGATTGAAAACTAGAAAATGACTTCAAAAAGATAAATCATCATTGGAAATATTTTTATGTGAATAAATTTCTAGAGAAAATAATCTCTCTGACAAATACTTCTTATATTTCTAAAGGAAAAAAAATTTTTTTCTCACATAATTTTGAATAATGTGAAAGTTACGTTTGCAGTAATATTTTTATTCTAATTCGTAAAATAAAAATAAATTATTAAAATTGAAATATGCCTCATTTTTGAGTGAAATTATTTCTAAAATTTTGTTTTTATAGTTTACTATTATTATATTACTTGCCAAAAAATTTAGTTTATTATTTGGCACAAAATAAATTTGTTATCGGTATAATACTAAAAGTGTAGCAAAAAAAGTGCACTTAATTTTTGATTTCAAGAAAGATAATAATTTATTCATTTCTGCTATTTAAAAATATTTTTGAAAATAATCTGTAATTCTAAATTAATAAAAAATAACATATGTTTAATTAATAAAAATATATATGATTTTTATTAATAAAAATCTAAAAAGTGCATGTAAGTACCAAATATTACCAAAAAGGGCAAGGGCATGTAATATTTGGTTTCATATAGAAAGATAATAATTGATTCATATCTGCTATTATCTGCTATTTAAAAATTTTGAAAAGAATCTGTAGTTCTAAATTAATAAAAACTAATATATGCTTAATTAATAGTATGTATGATTATTTTTATTAGACCAAAAAGAGTCATGTAATTATCTAAAAAATATTAGCAAAATGTGCATGTAATTTTTTATTTCATATAGAAAGATAATAATTGATTCATATCTCATATTTAAAAGATTCTTGAAAAGAATCTGTAGTTCTTACATAGTTGTAGTAATTAATAAAAACTTATATAGTATGCTTAATAAAAATATATACGTTTTTCATTAATAAAAAATAATATATGTCATGTTTATTTCCACAGTATAATTTCTTGAATTTTTCTACTAATTCATTTCAATTTATTCACTTATTTTATTATTTTACTTATTAAATTTTAATTTTAATACCTTTCCTTTAATTTATTCAATTCTTTGCTTAGAATGAATTTCCCGAAATCTTGGAACGTTTAAAACACTGGCTCATTAAATGTAAATTCAACTTATTCAGATATTTTTGTATTATTTGAAAATAATTTTAAATATTATTATTTTTTTTTTTGTTTCTTGCAATTTTTCTATCCGATTAAATACAAACATATTTTAAACAAAGCTTATAAAATATAAACTTAACTTAATTTTTTATAGAAAATAATTTAATTTATATGATTTTATAATTTATACGATTTTATAAAAATATTTTTTACATATTTTCAATTTTATAATTTTTTTTTACTTTAACGATTCCAATTAAATTATTTTTAAAAAGTAATTTAATTGGAATCGTTGTTTTATTTAAAATTATTTTATTATTTGTTCTAAATTGTAAACTTATAAATCTGGGACAATTTTTAAAATTAAATACATGAAAAGTGTTACAGAAATTACGTAAATGGAACATTAACAACATATACGTTTTTTATGCAGTATCGGCAAATAAAAAAATTTAATGCAATTCATACGTAATTCTATTTTGTAAAAAACAAAATTTTTCATTTATTTTGCTCATTTCAATAACTCACTCTGAAATATTCATTGCGTTACAATGAATTTTTTATTATTTACTTCTCCTAACATTAAACCATAAAACAAATTTAAAAAAATCTTCCTATACATGATAGGAATACGTGGTTTTTTTCATTCATAAAATATATGGGTATTATTTTGGGAGCAGAGTTTTTTATGACCATTTTCGATTAATTATTAAATTTGTTTTTATGAGCTTTTTTATAGGCAATAATTATTTATAAAATAATTATTAAATTATTTAGTAAAAAAATAATTCAGAAAAAAAAAAAATAATAATGTAAAATATTTTTAAAAGATCGTCTGGTGAAAGCAAAAAAACAATTTTATTGCGAGATTTTTCAAGAAAAGAAAATCGTTTGGAATTCTATAGTTTTTTTTTTGTTTATGAAGATTGTTGTTATGCATTTGTTCTTATATTAAATTCAAAATTGTATGGGTAACTCGTTTATCGGCCCATCCGATTACGATTTTATTTTTTTATCGTTTCTTTAATCAGAAATACTTCAATTTAAAAAAAAAAAAATTTTTTTCATTTTAAATTTAAAAAAAAAAAAAAAAAAACTGAAGCTATACATTTTTTTTAAATGAAACTGTTATTATTATTTTTTTTTCAAAACATTTTCTTTTAAATTTGATTGAAATTCTGAGGAACATAAAGGGATATATAGTTTATCCTTAGACCTTCACAGAAGATTGAATTTTAGAAAATCAATTTAAAGTCAATGAATAATTGAAAAAAAATGTTCAAAACTCAAAAATTGTCTGTTCTTAAGTATAAATGCACTCATGTCCATAAATTAAGGATAATTCAGAATCACACAGAAATTGAACTCTAAAATAAAAATTTCACCTGTAGAATTATTACACACATCTTGAAGAAGAATATGCAAATTACAGGAAACCACCAGATGGCACGGATAGTACGTCACAATGACGAGAGTGTAAAAGAGGGGTATATAAGGAATGGTGGCAAAGAAGTAAAATTGTTCACAAGCGCTTTAAAAGCCTTTCAGTGCAATAACCGTATAGTTATGGCACAAGGGAAGTCTTTGGATGATTTTTTACATGGTAGAATTATCGGACGACTGGAATGAGGATGCCCCCAGCTGGAAGTATCCGAGGAACTTGGAATCGCCCAGAGTGTCATCTCAGGCTTTGGCAACGATTCCAAGATGATGGTAATGTGAGTAGATGTTACAGCACAGGTCGCTCCCGAGTTACAACGCCGAATGAGGTCCGGTATTTAGCAGTTACTGCCAAAAGAAACAGACGGAGCACAGCATTAGACCTGTCTCGTCAGCTCTCCTTAGCTACCGGTACGACAGTTTTAAGGCAGACCGTGCACAGACGCTTAGGGCACATTGGTCTATATGTTCTTAGGCCTGTCAGATGTGTTCCACTTACCGCAACTCACTGTCGCCTGCGATTAACCTGGAGTAGAGAGCATGCATTGTGGACACCGCAACAGTGGTCTTGTGTGATGTTTTCCGACGAGTCTAGGTTTAGGTTGCAGTCTGATTCTCGCCGGACTTTCATATGGAGAGCGCCAGGTACCCGTTACCACCAAGAGAACACCATTGAACGACACCGTTATGGTGGTGCAGGATGGCTCGTTTGGGGAGGAATTATTCTAGGTTCCAGAACTGACCTGCATGTTCAGAGTCTAACGATGACAGGCCACATCTATCGGGATGTCATTCTGGAACAACATGTACGTTTGTTTCGGGGCGCCATGGGTGCTGAATTTCTGTTTATGGATGACAACGCCCGTTCCTCACCGTGCAAACATTGTAGAGGAATGTCTTCAATTGGAGGATATCACCGTATGGATTGGCCAGCATACTCACCAGACTTGAATCAATAGAGCATGTGTGCAAATGCTTGGCCGACGAATTGCGGCCCGACAACCGCCTCCCACCGGTCAACCGGAACTTCGGAGGGGCATTGCTTGATGAGTGGTGTAATATTCCCCAAGATCAGATTGATAATTTCATACTCAGCATGCCTAGGCGTTGTAAGGCCTGTATTGCATCGTCCGGGAGACATACTCCATATTAACCATCATACTAAACATGTTATACTGTTTTTGTAAATAGATTCTTTTTTGAAATTTGCTCAGGGAGTAAAAATCATAATTTTTATTAATTATGTCAAACATATAGCATCTTTTTTGCTCTTTACCTTTTTGTTTAATAAATAGACTTTACAAATAAGTCAAATTTGTTTTTGCTTCTATCTCTTTCTTTGCCTGAACTTCATTATCTTTAATTTATGGACATGAGTGTATATTGTTAAATCACGAAAAGTTTTTCTTGCTTTGTTTAGCTTTTTAATTCTTTTCTAATATTTCTTAATTAGGAATTTTGATTATTGCCAATTTTACATTGCAAAATTCTAATTTTCATATTAAAATAATATCACAACTGTACAATTTTTACAATTACTCTTGAACAAAGCAGTACCAAAATGTCTTTTCAGCTATATACTCTTAGATTAGTTATATATTCATTTTATTATATAATATTTATCATTATTGCACATTCTTACAAACAAAATAATTTTTAACGGAAAAAAAATAATATGCTTAACCGTAGAAAGGATTTCAGCCTAAATTTGATCCCTGTCCACATTGTAGTTTGTAAATTGTAAATTATAGTGAAACATATTCAAAAAGATTTTTCACATTAAATAAACATTTTTTTTTGGCATAAAAATTCCATTTAAATACAATATCTATTAGAATAAAATTTTAAAAAATGTAAGAAATTAAATGTAGAAAAAATCTATAATAATGGATTGTTGTTTTATTATTATATAGTATAACTTAATAAAAATAAATAATATATATATATATATATAATAAGATCCGAACAGACTATATGATATAGCAAGCAGACTGAAAATCATTTATGCATATGTGTTTGTTTAAATATATATATATATATATATATATATATATATATATCTAATATCTATCTCTTTATATATATTTATTTATTTATACACACATACATACATAGATGATTCTCAATTTACTTGCTAGATCTTGCACCCTCTTCCTTTTATGAGTGGTCTGAATGTGAGGCATTTGTTATAGGAATATTGGCATTTGTTATACAATACAATATTTAGCGAATATCAGTTGTAGCTTTTGGCGTATAAAATGTGTATTTGGCGTATTTGACGTATATAATGTACTCCTTATTTGTTCTACTCTGGTTTTTGTATTTATGTGTTGTGTTCTTTATGTATGTTAACAAAATATAAATAACATAATACATGCATGCCATTAAATATATTTAATAAGTGATTCAGTATTTGGTTGGATTTTTGTAGTAACCGAGCTCAAAATTCAAGAGTTACATGCTTTTATACATCAATTTATTTTTTGTGTTCATGTTTAAATATATTCGGTCACAAATAAGTGTAGCTAGAAATGCATTGGGAAAATTTTTTTTTTTACAATATTTAAAGACATTTATATCGACTTTGCCCGCTGTGTGGATCCGGGTTAGAATAGCACTGCAAACCGCGCATGTCGTAAAAAGGAGACTAAAATGGGCACCCAGTGATTGACAGCAATGAGCAAAGATTGATATAAATGAGCATCTTATGACAATTATGTTAGGATTGACAACAACGAGCACTTTATGACAAGGATGTTAGGATTGACAACAATGAGCATCGATTGTTAAAAAGGAGCATCTTATGATAAGGTTGTAGGATTGACAACAATAAGCATTTTATCGGGATTGACAACAATGAGTAACGATTGATAGTAATAAGCATATCCAGATTAGCAAACAACGAGCATTTTAGGACAAGAATGTTAGGAGTGACAATAATCAGCATTTTATCAGGATTGACAACTATGAGCATTTATGACGATGTTAGAATTAATAACAATGGGCACATTATAACAAGAATTTCGGGATTGGCAACAATGAGTATTTTATCAGGATTGACAACAATGACCAACGTTTAATAATAATAAGCATTTTACCTGGATTAACAATAAAAAAAGAGCATTTTATGTCAAGGATGTCGACATTGACAACAATGAGCAACGATTGACAACAATGAGCATTTTATGACAGAGATGTCAGGATTGACAACAATGAGCGTTTTGTGACAGAGATGTCAGGATTGACAACAATGAGTATTTTGCCAGCTGGACGTATAAGTCCTTTTCCGAAGGATGGTCCATACAATGTATGGCAGCTGCAACATATGGGCAGTCAAAGACATGATGAGGAGTAAGCACTACATCAGGGCAGTCGATATATTTTTTTATATTTTTTAATGCCATCAACAGAAATTTTCATATTTTTGTAATGCTTCATCCTGAATCTTGAGAGAGTAGTAGCTGTTTTTCTGTCGACATTTAATTCTTTAATTCGACATTAGTTTTTTAATTTGGTATTTAGTTTTAATCTTAGAAGGAATCATAAGCTTAGATTTTGCAAAGGCTTTCGCATCTGCAAAGGAAATAGGAATGTCAGTCTGATCCCCACTTCTGGCATTCTTCATCAAAGCATCTGCTATTTGCATTAAATTCCAAATCCACATGAGCAGGAGGATCAAATACTCTTCCAATTTATGTTGTTATATTTTAAAGGATGAGATCGCCTTAAAACTAATAAAAAAAAAAACGATTGCTGGTTTCATTCTAATTCCTTACTTAACTAAGGTAATTTAAAAAGATATTCTACATTAAAAGAGATCGATTTGGTCATATTCATGTTGTTTATAATCTGAGAATTGCATATGTTTTTGACTTTCCATATTTTAAAGGCTCTAATTATTTATTATGTTATAATTATGTACTTTAATTCCTACTTATTAATGTTATGAATTATTTAAGATTGATAATATAACTGTGAAGCTGAAGAATATCCTGTGTCATATGCGTAAAACAGATTCTGAGAATAAGCAGCACTACTCGTCTGTCTGGGCCTGGACCCTACTTACGACATAGAGGAGATGTTCGCCTATTGTATTGGATGGCCAGGAATCTCATGTCCTGAGCATACGTTTATTTCTCCCTTTAGACTTTTATGTATCTTTAAATTTTAGGTTTTGCTTGTGAGATTTTTAAATGTTTTGATATTGACAAGTTTTAATTATAATGATGATGTTTTTATGTATTCTTAATATTTTAGTAGTGTGGATTCTGAATTAATTGTTGCATTATTCGTCAGCCACCGGCCTGATGTAAATGGA
This sequence comes from Caerostris extrusa, assembly GCA_021605095.1. NCBI lineage: Eukaryota > Metazoa > Arthropoda > Arachnida > Araneae > Araneidae > Caerostris > Caerostris extrusa. Next base: position 56,381 of record BPLR01018973.1, read on the forward strand.
TTGAGTTCAAAATTTGCCGTATGAAACAACAACATATCGACATCATTTAACAAACGAAATCTTAAAAAATATCAAATAAAAACCCTATAGATCCTATACCTTTATATAGATCTTATATGTATCTTTGATGTAATCCGAGATCGCTTGATCAATGTAGGAAACGATTGCTGGTTTCATTCTTAGTTTGTTAAAATGATTTCCTACATTAAAAGAAGTCAATTTGATCCTATTCATGTCATTTACAATCTAAGAACTGCATGTGTTTTTTGGCTTTCATTACTTTAAAGCCTATCATGCTGTAATTATTTATTTTAATTACTACTACTTATTACTTAATATGAATTATTTATTATTGATAATAAAATTGTAAAGTTGTAACCTGAAAAATTGAAATATTAACAATATTTCGAACACAATTTGTTAGAAGGACTTTTTAATAATTCATTCCTTTCGATTTGCTAAGGTACAACAGAATTTCTTTTAAAAAACATTGTATCTGCATCAAAGTAAGTTAATAAATAAAAATAATATCGTTTTATTTTAGGTTCAACAGAAATACGAAAACTGGAACGCAATATCCATTGTATATATATATAAATATCCAAGATTGCAGCAAGAATGCCAAAAGAAATCTTTTTCGAAGTAAAGGGAATATTTAATTCAATACTATACCGGTCCCATTTGCATCCTAAAATAGGCGATGCGAATATTTTTATGCCAAGTCTCAGATAGAAGTCACTGACTTGCAATTCCCTCTGGAAATAATGCAAAAAATGGAATTTGGGCCAAACATTATGCAAAGTTCATCATTTCGTGGTTCCCCTTTCTTGATGTTCTGCTGGAATGTATCCTATATAAACTCGCATGTGGCATTAGAAATACCAGAATGGTTGTTTACATATCTAAGATAAAAATCGCATGCAATATTTTTTATCCCATGCAATTCATGTGATAAACAACATCACATAAATACCTTATTACATAAAAGTGTATCACTGGAAAAAATAATTGTTTTGTCTGGCGATAATCAACATCTACAATATTTCTGTCTTCTTTAATTAAATAGGGTTCTATTGTTATGATAATTCAATGGTTTTAACGGCGTTTAACTCAAATATGTTTTTATAAAATACTAATGAGAGATATTAACGCAGAAATTGTAATCTTTGAATGAATGATGTATGATGTATTCAAAATGATATTGAACATCTTTTTTCATGAAATTTTATTGAATCTTGAATCTAGAAAATCAATGACAAATGTTTAGAAAAAAAATAATACATTTTAATAGTTACAGTCAACGCAGAGTGATATATTTACAAGGAGTGTATAAATATGAGTATATTCAAGAATTCATGTTTAAAGAATGAATTCAAATACCATAATGGCTGTTTCCATATCTAAGAACAAAAAATTGCATGCAATATTTTTTATCCCATGCAATTTATATGATAAAGAACATCACACAAATACCATATTACATAAAAGTGTATCACTGGGAAACAATTTTTTTGTCTCGTGATAATCAACATCTATAAAATTTTCTGTCTTCTTTAATTAAATAGGGACCAATTTTTATGATAATGGTTTTGACAATTTTTACCTGAAATATGTTTTATAAAATACTAACGTTGCGAGAGCTAATGAGGGATATTAAGATAGAAATTATAAGTTTTATTGGATATAATTTTTCATGAAATTTATTGAATCATAAATTTAAAAATCAACGGCAAATCTTTAGAAAAAATAGCTACTGAAGCCAGTGAACGCAGAGTGATATACATACAATTCATCTTTTTCGTTATAAACTGCAAATACATCAAAAGCCTGGTTATAAAAATGAGTATATTTAAGAATTCATGATAGTTGATTTTTTTCAATTTGATATTTCAATGTAAATTTTGCTATTAGAATGTGCTCTTTTACTAGAATTCAAAATAAAAATAACAACAATAATAAGACATAAGAGACAGAAATATATTTATATACTATGATTTAGGATGATTAAAGATAATAATATAATAATCACACCCACATTATATTCATTTTATATTATAATATTTAAAAAGAATTCCGATTTTTTATATTTGTAATGGTGTGGGTTGAGCCTCATGCCCAAATGGCTAGTGTTCTGGTGATCGGTTTGCCACAGGTTTCGAGCTCAAGTACCAGTAGTGCCATGGATGCTTGTAGTGGTTCAGAATGCACTTTAAACCGTAGTCCCAGTGTAATATGACTGTAGAGCGTTTGTCGTAGGGCTGAAAACCCTGCCACATAAAAAGAAACCATCTCATCTGCCAGAAGGGGATGATCTTGACTCACCATGGGACTGTTGTCCCACTGAAGAAGAAGATAAAGTGTGTGGGCACGGGAAAGGACCCATATTGTGCAGCTAAATTGTAAAGGTGGGCGTGGTTGGGTTGAGGTACAGGCTTGAGAATTCACAGCTTTTATTTACACACCAACAAAGACCACACAGATACAGTTAGATACAAAAAAAATATCTAACACATTTAACACAAAAAGACAGGTAATTATAGCTTAGGGGAAAGGATTCCAATTTTGATCAGAAAACCCGAAACTCGGTTACTCTCAGGGTGCGTGAAATAAACTTCCTCTCCAAGATGAGAGTTTGTAGGTCAACTAATATGCATGGTTGCGTTAAATATATTTCCTCTTGGGATGAGAGTCTACAGACCAACTAAACGTTTCTCAGTTGGAGCGCAGGGATGCGTGTTAATCCTCTCGGGTGAGAGTCTCGAGGCAGACCGATCAATTTTCCTTTACGCCACAGGAGGCGTTCTTCTGTGTGCAGGTGGAAGCAAGGTTGCATATTTCCAACAGCAATAAAAAATAATTGAAAAAAATATTTTCAAAAATTTGTTTTAATAATTTTAAATTTCTGGTAATCATTTTCAATATACAATTTCTTTAAGGTGATAGTTAAAAATCAATATAAATATTCAGAATTTTTATTTATTTATTTGTATGTTCGTTAAGTACTAGACGACAACTAATCGATAACTAAGAAAGTGATGGTTTTTCAATAGTTGAGCCCTAAAATATATTCTTAATTATCTGTTTAATTATATTAAGCAAACATGCGTATATAAATTTTCTTATATAATATTGATTGATTATTTCACATATCTGTTAAATGATGCGTTATAAAACAATTTATCGATCATATTTTCTATGTGCCAGAAATAAAAAAAATATATTTAAAAATATAATAATGCAAAAAAGATATCCTTCCAAAAGAAAATAATAAGATGGAGTCATAAATTAGAGCATATTCTGGTTAAATTTAACACTTAGTTAATTAACTCTGAGGTAACTATCACACATTAGTCGCTTCACAAAATTTGGATACTTTCCTTTGATTTAAGTTAATAATTTCGTAAAACTAAGCCATGCTTACTTTTTAAGACCTTTGGTTTCATTAAGGAGACATTTTACAAGCTTCAAAGTCCTACAATCTTCAAAGTCCTACAATCTTTAAAGTCTGATCAGTGGTTCATCATATGAATCACTGATCAGACTTTTCAATACAAATACAAGCAAGAATTATAAAACTTTAAATTTCATAAAAATATGAATAAATATATCTACATAATTTATAAATTAATTGATATACATCATAACAAGTAATATAAAAAAAAAATTTTTAAAGTCAATTCCTACTTTTTTTTCACTCTATTGCAGAAAGCCTTTTATAAATAATTTTCATTCATTTTTTAAGTTTATCTGGCGTCATCTATTGGTAGATATATGCAACTTAAATCTAAAAAAAGTTAAAATTAATTTAATTTAATTTAATGAATGAATTAATATTTGAACATCAGGTGTCATCCACTACAAGTTAAAAAATGTATTTGAACAAGATATATATAGGGAGAGTGTGAGCTAATAGAAGGAATTGAAAAATATAAAGTTGTAACCATGCTTCCTCTTATTTTAGCAAGAGCGTTGGTACACTGGCCTTTGTGGCGTTCAAGAGGCATAGTCAGACAGTCTCACCCGAGGCAGTCTCACCCTAGAGAAGGTACAGCGTAACCTGCTTCCCACTGAGAAACGCATAATCACAAATTTTAAAATAATTATTTATTATTCAGAAAAGCAGTTTTTAAAATTCAATTCTAAATATTAACAAATATGTAATACTTTTGAATAGATTGCATGGAATGTAAATCAATTAATCAAATTCAAAGGTACTTTCAGAATAACAATATAATAAAAAATGGCACGTTTTCACGTTACAATGGCACGTTTTCAAATTAAAGTGTTGATGAACAACGCAATAATATAAAGTTTTATTCCAAAAAAATGTAGAACCAAAATTGGAAAACATTCCAAACTACTGAATAATGGTAAATACTGAATGCAGATTACTGAATGCAATTTAATTATAACGAATGAAGAAATTATCTTTTTTATAAGGATAAAACGATATTTTATTACAATACTAAAATGAAAACAATTTAAACAAAACGAATATAATAATTTTTACGATATTTAAAAAAAAATTATTTAAATAAACAGTTTTAAAAATCAAAATTTAAATATTAACAAATACACTCAAGAGCCAAAACATTATGACCACCTGTCAATAACGAATTGGCCCACCTTTGGCGCGCAACACAGCTTCAGCCCCCCTTGGCATGGAGGCCACAAGACAAGTACTTGGTAGATGGCCGGAGACAGATTGTACCAGATGTTTAAGCAACGGTCACGCAAATCCGAGATATTGCGAATTGGTGGTCTTTGAACTCTGAGTTGCCGTCCCAGGACATCCCAAATGTGTTCTATCTGATTGAAATCCGGTGAATGATCCGGCCAGGACATTAACTGGAATTCAGCATTATGTTCCTGGAACCACTCCAACACAATTTTATCCTTGTGACAAGGGGCGTTGTCCTGTTGGAATAGCTGGAAAAACCGAGACCATGTATGGGTGCAACTGGTTCGCAATGATATTCAGATACCCTGTAGCATTCATAGTCTGCTCTATCACAACCACGGGTCTAAGAGACGCCCAAGAGAACGTCCACCAAAGCATAATATCGCCACCACCGGCCTGTGTATCACCTGCTGTACATTTAGGGAGCATCTGTTCGCCTGGAAGACGGCGTATCCTGACACGGCGATCGGCGTGATGAATGACAAACCGTGATTCATCTGACCAGGCAACTCCCACTAATCCATGGACCAATCACGATGTTTCCAGGCACAGCGCAGGCGCAGTTGACGATGACGCTTGGTCAGCAAAGGCACATGAGTGGGACGTTTGCTGCGTAGCCCCATATCCAATAGTGTCTGCTGAACAGCGTGCTCCGATACTATTCTACTTGGCCCCCGCATTGTATTGGGCTGTCAGCTGAGCCACTGTCCGGCTCCGGTTTTGCTTCACCATGCGAGACAGTCTCCGACGACCTTTTTTCTTTGATAGCGTGTGGACGTCCAACACCATGTCGTCTACTCTGGTCATTTATCCACTTTTGCATGGTTTGCGAACAACCCACGAGTCATGCAGTTTCGGAAATACTTGTTCCGAGCAGTCTGCCCTTAGTCGATCAGCAACCTTTCCCATCACACACAGAAGTAAGTGAAATAATGATTCTTCAGACTCTCCAGCAGCAGTTAAATACCACTTCCATCTGATCACGTGCCTTCCACGTCATCCAGGCGAATTCATTGCAAAAATGTAGGGGTGGTCATAATGTTTGGGCTCTTGAGTGTATGTAATACTTTAGAATAAATTTTATGGAATGTAAATCAATTAATCAAATTCAAAGGTACTTTCAGAATCGTAATATAATAAACAGCACGTTACAATTGCACGTTTTCAAATTTAAGGATTGATAAACAACATAAAAATATAAAATTTGATTCCGAAAAATGTATAGCCAAAGCTGGAAAACTTTTCCAGATTACTGAATATTGACGAATATTGAATACTGATGACGAATACTCATTACTGAATACTGATACTGAATGTGATTTAAGTATAACGAACGAAGAAATGGCCTTTTACAAAAGACGATATTTTATTACGATATTAAAAACGAAAACGATTTTAAGCAAAACGATTATACTAAATTTTACGATATTTAAAACAATTATTTATTATTTAAATAAGCATTTTTTAAATCAAATTCTAAATATTAACAAAAATATAATTTTTTTTATAAAATTTATGGAATATGAATCAGTTAACCAAATTAAAAGTTGTTCTTTAAAAAATGCAAGATAATAAAAAGTATGTTACATTAAAAAATCTTTAAAAAAAAACAATGTAGACAACCCTAAAAATTTATCATATGATATTTAATTTCGTTTGCTGAACATTTATAATCATATTATATCTGCAGCTTAAACCTTATCAGAGATCTAATTAATGTTCGTTAATTTTTATTTATAATTATAATTATTCTTAATTAATAAAATAATTATTCTTAATTAATAATAATTATTAATAATTAATAATATTTTTTTAATAATAATTTATTTTTTATTTTTATTTATTTTAATAACTAAATCACTTGCATTATAATAATATTTAGCTGTTTATTTACTGATAATTTTATCATTATTATTTTTACTAAGTACATAGCGAGCTATTTTCTGTCATATTTCCTCTAAGCTTTTTAATGGATTTCGCAGAAAATGGAATACAAAAAATGATGTAAGAGAAAATATTGCAGTGGACTTTCAATTCGTGACAATCATGGAAAGAGATTTTGGAATAAATTTAAGGTCTCGTGGGGCGAAAGTTATTTGAAAGTTAAATATTTCTCTATTTGGCATAAAGGTCACCGAGGTTATTTTTGATGGCTGTACTGTCTGTTTGCCTTTCATTGTGATAAATCGCAGAACAGTTTTTCTTTAAACGGTTTATATACATACCAAATTTGTAATTAATAAAGGGGTTTATATACATGACAAAATTTCATAAAAATGTCTTTTTTATAAAATTTTAAAACTTTACAAATTTTAATTACGTTTGTTTTAGCAGTTTTATGAATAGTTTTTAAATTTTTCCAATTTTTTCAGAAACATTTTTAAATAAATAGTGTATTAATCAATAATTAGAAATAGAAAATATTATAGAAATAAATAACTTATTTTTATTAATACATTCAATATGAACAAGAAGTTATTAATTTTGATTAAGTATTTTTAGTTTTCGACAAAATTACATTTTGAAACGATATTTGTTTAATAACTTATAAAAGTAATACAAAGCTTATTACTAAACAAAAATGTATTAAAAACAAACCGATTCTTAAACGAACGACATTTGTTTAATAACTTATAAAATTAATGTAAAACTTGTCACTAAACAAAAAGATATTAAAAACAAAACGAATAATAAACAAAACGATTATTATAAAAAAGACATTTGCTTAATAACTTATAAAAGTAAAGTAAAACTTATTACTAAACAAAAAGATATAAAAAACAAAATGATAGCAAAACGACTAATATACAAAACGATATTTGTTTAACAACTTATAAAAGTAATGTAAAGCTTGCTTCTAAACAAAAATATATTAAAATCAAAACGATTATTCTAAAAATGATTTTTCAAAAGATATTAAAAACAAAACGATTATTCTAAAAATGATTATTCAAAAATATATTAAAAGTAAAACGATTATTCTAAAAAGTTTATTCAAAAAGATATCAAAAACAAAACGATTATTCTAAAAATGATTATTCAAAAGATATTAAAAACAAAATGATTATTCAAAAAAGGTACTAAAAACAAAACGATTATTCTAAATTATGGTTTCTAAAAACGATTTTTAAAAACAAAATGATAATAACGATTAATAAATAAAATGATATTTGTTTAATAACTTATAAAGTAATTCTAAACTTGCTTCTAAACAATAAGATATTAAAAACAAAACGATAATTACACAAAAAGTAGTTGTTTAATAACTTATAAAGGTAATGTAATATTTGTTACTAAACAAAACGATGTTTTAAATAAAACGGCAACAAAACGATGTTTTAAATAAAGCGGCAACAAAACGATTATTAAACAAAAATATATTTGTTTAATAACTTATCAAGTTAGATTATATTTATCTAGAAACTTATTTAGATAAATAAAAATAAAAATATTACATAAAATTTTTTCAATAACTTTAATATATGTTGTGATGCTGATAGATTTATTATATGATATTACAGACGAGTTTAATCAAGAAAGAAACTGTTAATCATAATCTGAATATATCTTCATAATCATCTGTATTATTCAAATACATTCTAAAATTGCGGATATGATGAGTTTTCCGATTTAGAGCAGTCGCATTTTTTGTTTTTCTTGCTGTTTACGCTCAACATGACTTTCCCACCGCCCGATTTATTGTGCTTATCACAGGCAAAAATACAAAGATTTAAATATGGTTCTCCTTTTAAAATTTTAAATAAGTTAAATAAAATAATAAGAAACTTAATGAAAATTAGTTAACCTAGTAAGTTATGCATAAAATGACAGCCCAAATGACAAGTAAATGATAAAAGATAGCATTTCGAGTATAGTACAGACCAACCAATGCAGACCAATTTAGAACAGACCAATTTAGAGTATATTAGATAACCAACAGCCATTAAGAAGATAACACTATAACTGTAACAATACAATTGAAATCCAAATATTTAAACCTTTCTTATTCAATTCCTTCTATTAGCTCACACTCTCCCTATATATATGTTGCTCAAATTTTCAATCGTTCATAAAATACTTTTTTTATTCATCCACTCAAGTTCAAATACATTTTTTAATTTGTAGTGGATGACACTGATGTTAATACAGTTTTTTCAAATATTAATTCATTCATTAAATTTAATTAATTAATTATATTTTTTTTTAGGTTTAAGTTGTATATATCTACCAATAGATGGAGCCAGATAAAATTAAAGAAACGAATGCAAATTATTTATAAAGGACTTTCTGCAATATAGAAAAAAAAAAGTAGGAATCGACTTTAAAAATTTTTTTTTTATATTGCTTGTTCAATTGAAAATCCAAATATTTAAACCTTTGTATTTAATTATACAAATTTACAACTTTTTTTTTTTGAAGATGTGTCGAAATACAATTTCTTAAAAATAACTTTATGAATCAACAAATTACAAAAAATATATTGAGAAACCTATGTATTTCGATCCTTAATTAAAAAAAATTACCGGTTATTAAAAACTATTATGTTCATATTCAGCTTCATTGCAGATATTAGATGAAATTGGATTTTCAAAGATTCAACAATGCTATTTCAAAACGCAATTATCCCATAGTAACTTAGAAGAACTTGCGTTTCTCCTATTCCAGTAAATGGAACTGTGTTCATATATTTTTAGAACACGGTTGCAGTTACATGTTGTAGGCGGTATCATTTCCGTTTGTGATAACTTCGTAGAATTTCGAATTACAGTATTTATAACATCCAGCAGTTTGAAAATTGAGTTGTGGAAATAATATTTTCAACTAAAGTAGTTTCTAAAATATTTTGTTACGGTTATGTTATATTTTAGTTTATAAAGTCATTTAAAAAAAAATATATATATATCTTTTTTTTATAATAATTTAAATCAAATTTTCAATTGAATTTTTATTTTCGATTTTAAATTTATTTTCTTATCATAAATAAATATGATAATTTACTTTCAATAAAAATTTTATTAAAATTCTAATTTTTACATGATAAATATAAAAAAAATGTCTGATTTCTTTGTAAATGAGAGGATTGAATGTTTATAAAATGGAATAAATACTGTTGTTCAAATATTTGTTGGATTTTAATAATTAGATTTCTTGGATTTTGTGCTAAATAATTTGGTTTTTAGGAACTTGTCAATTTATCGCCAAAGTCGCCAAACTTGTTGTTCATTGTTCATCTCTGGAAATTGTTTGCCTTCTTGGCTATGTTTATGAATTATCGCCACATGCTAATTTTTGTGTATACGAACTTGTCCAATTTATCGCCAAACTTGTTGTTCATTGTTCATCTTTGGAAATTGTTTGCCTTCTTTACTATGTTGGTGAACTATTGCCACATGCTAATTTTTATTTTTAGAAATTTGTCCAATTTATCGCGAAAATTGCCAAACTTGTTGTTCATCGTACATCTCAGGAAATTGTTTGCCAATTTGACTATGTTCCACAGTAAAACAAGTCAATTAAAAAGCTACACCACATAGTTACAAAAATTACAAGTTATTTACATCTCTAAAATAATTATTGTAGCAAGATGAATTCCTTGAAAATATTAAAACTTCTCACAAAAAGTATTTCAATTTACAATACAGTTTTATGATTAAACAAAGATATGATCAGAATAACTCCAAACCGTAAGTCCCGGTCTAATATAACTGTAGAGTGTTGGGAGTAAGGCTGACAATCCTACCCTGTAAAAAAAAAAAAAAATCAACATATCATAATGCAGAGTCTGTCTACAGGCAGCATCCTTGGGGATGTCGTGCCAGGAAGTTAGGTATACATTAAAAAAATTTTTTATTTAATGCAGCTGGCAAATAGACAGTGATCTTTTTATGCCGTAAGGGCTGCACCGATGTTACTCACTTTGCACTACCCAGGGAGCGCGTGTAACTTGAATACAAGCCACAGACGCGGAGTAACGATGCCCCCGCAACGCTCTACGGTAATATTAGGTCCGGGACCTACGGTTTAAAGTGGATTCGAACCACTACAAGCACCCATGTCAACACCGGGATTTGAACCCGATACCTGTGGTACCGAACGCCAGAGCGCTAGCCACTCGGCCATCAGGCCCTACATTTAAACATATTGCTTTAAAAATTAGTTCAATTCCATGTCTGCGTACATATATACACAGACACGCAACAGATATATATAACCAACTTACTATTAAAATATATTAATCCAATCTCCTTCTGCTATTACAACTATTGCTGTAGGGCATCCAACTAGAATTGCGCCGATGTCTTCTTGGGGAATTGCTTCCATTCTCCGGAAGAACATTTGTTGTATTAATCATTAACGGCGGGTGATTCAGCCGAGCTGCAATCGACATTCCAGCCAGCCGCAAGCTAACTTGAGCCATTCGTGGCGTTGCAAAGCGATTCTTAATAGCTCTGCTGAGTGTCTGGGCGAAGTAAATTCTTCTGATGTTTCTCGTTAATTGCGAACTTTGCATATTTTAACACAGATTTAACGTTGAAAGAGATAAAGATCTCTCTCATAAGTGAGTGGGAAATCAGGTTTAGTATGTGTTGCAATATTTTATTTGGTGCTACTGAGGTTATGTTTAATAATTAAAGCTTCAATGAATTTTATAGAAATATTATATGTAACATAAATCTTTATAAAATGATTTTTATGATTGATTGTAGCATGTTCATAAACAGAGAAGTATAAGTACATAGAATTGAACAGGATTTTAAAAAATTAAACTACTTTCATTAATAAGATGCATAAATTTAAAGAAATATATCAGGAAAAAAGCGAGTTTTACTCCTTTGATAAAAAACACCTGCAATTTGCAGAACAGAAACATCACACACAGCATTATTGTATATGTTATTGAGTAATTTCAGAAAACATGCAAACACATTAATTTTCAGACTAGTAAATTGATAAAATACAAAAAGAATGGAGATGTACATAAAAACCGAAAAGAACATAATAGCTAACAGCTGCTATTCAGACAAGTACTTGGTAAATTGGTAGCGGTTCGGAATCCACTCTATACCGTAGGTCCCGGTTTAATATGACTATAGAGCGTTGGACGTAAGGTTGACAACCCTACCCTCTAAAAAGAAAAGAAAAAATCAACATATAATGTTTCAGAATCTGTCTACAGGCAGAAGGACTTGGGCAAATATAGGGCTGTCGTGCCATTGAAGAAGGTGAATGTATATCCGTAATTAAATTAAATTAATTTAAACATAAAAAGAGGGTTTTTTTTTTATCACCCTACCCTTGAAAAGAAAAGCATCCCCAGTCTCAAAATCTGCAAGTAGGCAGTCGGCCTTAGCCTACCATGGGCTATCGTGGCATGGAGTTAGGTAGTTATACATTTACACATATTGCTTTAAAAATTAGATGAATTCCGTGTCTGCGAATATATATATATATATATAACAAACTTACTATTAAAATATATTAATCCAATCTCCTTCTGCTACTATAACTATTGCTGTAGGGCATCCAACTACTAGAATTGCGGCGATATCTTCTTGGGGGGCTTCCCATTCTCCGGAAGAACATTTGTTGTATTAATCATTAACGGCGGGTGATTCACCGGAGCTGCAATCGACATTCCAGCCAGCCGCAAGCAAACTTGAGCCATTAGTTGCGTTGGAAAGCGGTTCTTAATAGCTCTGCTGAGTGTCTACGTGAAGTAAATTCTTCTGATGTTTCTCGTTAATTGCGAACTTTGCATATTTTAACACAGATTTAAAGTTGAAAGAGATAAACCTCTGTCTCATAAGTGAGTGGGAAATCAGTTTTGGAATTTGTTGTAATATTTTATTTGGTGCTAATGAGGTTATGTTCAATAATTAAATTTTCAATGAATTTTATGAAAATGTTATTTTTAACATTAATCTTTATAAATTAAATTTTATGATTGATTGTAGCATGTTCTTAAATCGAGAACTATAAGAGCATAGAATGAACATGATTTTAAAAATTAAACAACGTTGATTAGTAAGATATAGATTAAATTTAAGAAATACATAAAGGAAAAAAACGAGTTTTATCTCTTTGATAAAAAACAGCTGCAATTGCAGAACAGGAAACATCACCCACAGCCTTATTGTATTTGGTATTGAGTAATTTCTGAAAAGCATGCAAAAATAATTTTCCAGACTAGTAAATTGATAAAATGCAACAAAATGGCGATATATATAAACACAAAAACAACGTACTAGCTAACAGCTGCTATTCAGACAAGTATTGGTAAAAATGTTGCAATTATTGACGTAAATGGTTTTGACATTCAAATGTTTTTGATGTAGAAATATTGTAATTATGTTCTGAAATCTTTTCATACGATCTAAAGCATTAACTTCTCTATAAAGAATCATTTTTTTACTGAGTAATGAACCAATACATTTTTCTATTACTTAAGTTATAATAATCTGATTAGTTGATAATTATCTTTGAATTATTATTGGGCAAGTAACACTTAGCATACATACATTAAATACATTTTTACATTTTTTAAGGAAATGTATCAATAAATTCTTGAGTTATAAGAATACATTAAGAATATCAGATTTTAAGTTATCTAACCATTGATTCTAATTAAATATTTTTTTTAATTTTGTGTAAATAAAGTAGAATATACATTGTTATTTTAAACGAAATTTTAACTGAAAATTGAATTTTATTTAATTATATATTTGTTAATCAACTGACTAGCTAATATCAAACAATCTTTAATACGTTAAACGTAAGTATTTTGATAAAAAAAAAACTTTGATATCTGTATTTTTTTAATTTGACTATACAGTTTTCAGCAAATTTTTCAATCCATTATATATACTTTGGCATAAGAATTACCAAAAACTAATTATAATTAAATGCAATTCGGCAAAATACATATTAATCCTTTAACGTGAAAACTATTATTTAAATTCTTAAACTTGTATAATATAGTTTTAAGATAATTTTTATTCAATTGTTATAATTTCTTTTAAAGTTCAAAGACTTTTCATTCATGATTAACCAAATGAATTGTAATTCAGTTCTAAATTTTGTTTATATCCAGACAACATTTATTCTTACATTTACATTTAATGTCTATAATTGCAATAAATGTAATTTTACATTTACATTACAGTACATTTACTTTGATTATATATTTTAAATATAATTCTTACTTTTATTTTACATTACATTTACTTTGATTATTTATTTTAAATATATTTCTTGAATGTAATTTTTCCATTCTTATGCTTATAATACAGGGCCTGAATGGACTAGTGGCTAGTGCTCTGGCGCTCGGTACCACAGGTTTCGCGTCCGAGTCCCGGCGGTGCCATGGATGTTTGTAGTGGTTCGAAATCCACTTTAAACCGTAGGTCCCGGTCTAATAGGAGCGTTGCGGGAGCATTGTTACTCCGTGGCTGGTCTTCAAGTTACACGCGCCCCCTGGGTAATGCAAAGTGAGTAACATCTGTGCAGCGCTTACCTTAAGGCATACAAGACCAAGCTGTCTCAAGTGGTTGCTAGCTGCATTAGAGCAAAAAAAATGTTTACAATACATATGTAATTCTTATATTACAATAAATGCAATTTTTACATTTAACTAGACATTTAATTATGATATTATTACATTTACATTTAATTAAGTGGCAGACTCATTCAGCTGTAACGTACACGCTGGTGAACATTAGGACAGAGGTTCAATCAGCTGGCGGCTTTGTTGCAGACACTGTTTCAAAAACTAGGGCCTCGATGGCTTTTGTTCCTCGCATCTTGCCCCGTAAATCAGAACAGAATATCTGGTGAGAGTTTTCCGGGTTTTCTCTCATACGATACGCAAATGCGGAGTAGTTCCCTACATGTACTTCCGGAAGGCACTCTTCTTCAGCGAACACGGAACCAAGTCAGACTTCTACCTATGGGTGTTCCATCACAACAGAAGCTGTCTCTTTACTTTCATCCATTAGTAGACTACTCATGGGGTGTCCATCCCGTACTGTAGAACACCGAGGATGAGTCACAAAAACATTTAATTAAGTACATATACTTGATGTTTTTAATAATACTTAAGCACTATGTGACGATTTTCCTGGACTGGAAAATACTTTATATTATCATAATAATTAATTAAATCTCTCATTTTATCCAGTCATAAAGAAAAACAATCTTGTAAGACATATTTATTTTATGAAAATTAATTAAATAATTTTACTCGTCATTATAATCAAACGTTTCGTCAAATTTTTCTATCGAATGAATATTTACGTTCTTTAACTACTCTTAATTTTCAGAGCGTTAATTTTAACCTTAAATTAGTGATATACTTAGCTTCAATACAGATCATTTTCTAGTGATGTCCACCAATACACACTAGGAATTTGAATATAGTAATTAGTTAATCATGCTAATATCGCTTCACTTAATATTTCAAATTGAATTAATCTGATTACAAGACTCAACTGTCATGTTGATATAACTGAAATATATAACTCACAATGATTATCAATTATTTAATGTAGAAATTCAGTATCAAAATTCTGGTAAGCGTTTTATTCGAAAAAAAAAAAAAAAGGTTTTTGTGCTTTGTTTGTTTGACATGATTATAAATTTTTATATACTCATTGTTGTCAATCCTGACATCTCTGTCACAAAACGCTCATTGTTGTCAATCCTGACATCTCTGTCATAAAATGCTCATTGTTGTCAATCGTTGCTCATTGTTGTCAATGTCGACGTCCTTGACATAAAATGCTCTTTTTATTGTTAATCCAGGTAAAATGCTTATTATTATTAAACGTTGGTCATTGTTGTCAATCCTGATAAAAATACTCATTGTTGCCAATCCCGAAATTCTTGTTATAATGTGCCCATTGTTATTAATTCTAACATCGTCATAAATGCTCATAGTTGTCAATCCTGATAAAATGCTGATTATTGTCACTCCTAACATTCTTGTCCTAAAATGCTCGTTGTTGCTAATCTGGATATGCTTATTACTATCAATCGTTACTCATTGTTGTCAATCCCGATAAAATGCTTATTGTTGTCAATCCTACAACCTTATCATAAGATGCTCCTTTTTAACAATCGATGCTCATTGTTGTCATCCTAACATCCTTGTCATAAAGTGCTCATTGTTGTCAATCCTAACATAATTGTCATAAGATGCTCATTTATATCAATCTTTGCTCATTGCTGTCAATCCTGATAAATTCTCAATGTTGTTATCAAAAGCAGAAAGTTGTAAAGTAAAGCAAATAAAAAATCAAGTACGAAAATAACAGTTATTTTTTTAAAACTTTATGAATAAAATTTGTTTTTAACATATTTTGTCCATGTAAAATAAATAAATAAACAAAATTATTATAAATAAATTTTTGATGCAGTTAATGAAGACAAATTAAATCGAAAAGTAGCTGCAATGCGGCAGCTCTTAAAAAATTTCAATGATATATTTTTTAATTTAATTACAGCAAATTGTTTGGTTAATAAAGTAATAACGTTTTACTATTTCATCGGTTATTTTATTTACTTAATAAAGCTTTCACGCAAATATATTTAATCCTTATTTTTAAAATTAAAATTATTCCTATTGTCTGTTAATTAAATAAAAATCGCTTTTGTATATAAAACTTAATTGTTGGAAGTTAAATAACTAGAAAATTTATTTTAAAAACAATGCAATTTTTTTTAAATAAATTGCATACAAACAATAAATTTATTTTTAAAACAATTCAACTGAAATATTTTTATTGAATTCTTTTTTAAAGAAATGTTTTTAGCTATTATAAGAGTTTTCAGTAATTTTTCTTTGTTAATTTTTAAGTGTGCTTAGATTCTAAATGAACTAGAAAGTAACGTAAACAATTAATTACTAAGAGTTGAAAAGACAAATAAATGAAAAAAGTAATGAAAGAGTAATTATTTCCCAAGAGAGACAATTAAATGAGGTGAAAAGTTTTTTTTTAATAATGAAATTTCTCTTTTTAATAAATTATGAATTTGTATGAAAGAATTTCAAAAACTAATTTTCACATTTTTGAGGAATGAAAAATACCAAATAAAAATTCGTCTAAATCGTTCGTTTAAAAGGTCAAATAAAATTTTTTAAATATTTCATTGCTACCTTCAGGTTTGAAAATGAATTTAGTGTGATTTGTAATAATTCAGTATATTCATTTTTCATAAAAGACATTAAAATTGATTAATTAAAATATTTTTTTCTTCCTTCTGGCTTCAAAATGAATTAAATGTAATTTGGAATAATTCAAAACATTCACTTCTTATAAAATAGATTAAAAATTGATTAATTAAAATATCTTTTCTGCTTTTTCGGGAGTCAAAATGAATTCAGTGTAATTTGAAATAATTCAGTACATTCATTTTTTTTTATAATATAGATTAAAATGGATTAATTAAAATATCTTGCTTAATTTTTTTCTTCTTTCCGGTTTTAAAAAAAATTCAGTATAATTTGAAAAAAATTAATATACTCATTTTTCAAAATATAGACTAAAAATAGATTCTTTAAAATATATTTTTTCTTCCTTCAAGCTTTAAAATGAATTCGGTATAATTTGAAAAATTAATGTGCTCATTTTTCAAAATATAGATTAAAAATATTTTTTTCTTCCTTCAATCTTTAAAATGAATAATAATAGATTATTTAAAATATATTTTTCTTCCTTCAGGCTTTAAAATGAATTCAGTTTAATTTGAAAAAATTAATATACTCAATTTTCAAAATATAGATTGAAAATAGATTATTTAAAATATTTTTTCCCTTCAGGCTTTAAATGAATTCAGTGTAATTTGAAAAAAATGATGTACTCATTTTTCAAATTATAGATTAAAAATAGATTATTTAAAATATTTTTTCTTCTTTCAGGTTTTAAAATGAGTTCAGTATAATTAGAAAAAAAATTAATGTACTCTTTTTCAAAATATAGATTAAAAATTGATTATTTAAACTTTTTTTTCTTCCTTCAGGCTTTAAAATGAATTCAGTATAATTTGAAAAAAATTAATGTACTCATTTTTCAAAATATAGATTAAAATATTTTTTTTTTCTTCCTTCAAGCTTTAAAATGAATTCAGTATAATTTGAAAAAATTAATGTACTCATTTTTCAAAATATAGATTAAAAATAGATTATTTAAAATATTTTTTTTTCTTGCTTCAGTCTTTATAATGAATTTAGTATAATTTGAAATAATTCAATATATTAATTTTTTATAAAATAGTTTAATTAAAATATCTTTTCCCCCATTTCAATTGCTGTCTAAAGAGTTTAAAAGACACAAAATTTCTGATTTCTATGAAAGCAAAATATAAAAAATACATTATATGTAACATTTTACAAAACAAATTGCATAAAAATAATACAACAAATAAAAGTAATAAACTTAAAAGTAATACAACAAATATAATACTTTCCAATTACGAAATAAATTAAATTACAAAACAAGTTAGAATACTTATCATTGACTTAATCTCCCTTTCTACAGATCTAAGAAACAGACAAATTTGACTTGGATTGGTTTAAAAACTTTTGAAAAATAAAATAAAAAAGATTTGTTTTCAAAATATTTTCTTGGTCACATTACCTTAGCAGAAGGTCCTCATGAAAATAAAATAATATCTCAAAAGGAATTAGTTCAAAAGAGTATTCTATTAAATAAACGTCGTTTCCAATTAAAACATCAGTTTAAATGCCTTTCATTTATATTCAACTTTCACTTTGAAGTTGACTTTACCTAACTCTTTCGAAATTTAAACTCGAAGTTTCATATAAGGTAAAATTCTTCTTTAATTTCTTTGAAGAAAGTCTGCATTTTTATTCAGGTAGTAAAGTAATTGCTTATGAAATCACACACCATTATCTTGCACAAAAAAATGTTCAGTTTAATTTATAACGTATTTAACCTACTAACTATAAAATTTTAATGTGCAAAAAAGGGGATGTATTTTTGCTCTATCTTGTTTATTCCACCATCATTAATTCAATAAATATTGCCTTAAGGTGTTTGTTTAAGCGATCACTCAAAAAAATGAAATAAATGTATGTAATATAACGTTTAAATCAAATTATTTTCTTAGATACCTGTAAATATTTGAAGAGGTTTGTTTTTTTTTAATTATGTCTACAAATAAAAGGGAATTTAAAGTTCTTTTTGGTATATTTACTTATGGTTTATTTGTTAATAAAAAATTCAAAATGAAGTTATTAATTAATTCGGTTTCAAAAAAAAAAGATTGTTTGTGATATGTTTCATGATTTTTTTTCCTAATATGAGCTAAGAAATACGCATTACGAAATATGAAGTTCATAAATATAGACGCTATAAAATATTTCTGCAAATTAAAAATTGTATACATATATATAGTATTAAATAAGGTCTGATTCTAAAACAGATAAAAAATTGTTGTATTTTAAAAGATATTTTTATTTAACAGCTTATTTCTTTAATAATAATTGGAGAACTCAAACACTCTTTACAAATTCATTGAGAAACTTATAACAGGCATAATAATGCATTATTAATAATAAATACACTATCAAGTTGATATCACTATTTAGTATCACTATTAGTATAATCAAGTTGGCTAAATATATATTAACTTTATTAAGTAATTCATGTTTAGAGACTCATTGAGTATTTTGTGATAGGTGTCATATTATAACAATGCAACAGTAAGTAAGAACCAATAGCATAGCAATAGGGTGGCAAAATGGGCAAGCCGAGCAGAGGGACTATGAATATAGGAAAGGAATGCCATTTATTATTACGAAATAAAGTAAAATGTATTAATTCTGCATTTAATAAGTGTAAGTTGCTGAAGTGATATGATAAAAACATGTATATCAAAACTTTGAACGTATTCATTTGTATGAACAATATATCACATCTGGTAGTAATAGTAATAAAAATAGTTATCTTTGTGTAATCCCGATGCTAAGTACTTCCCCAATTTCTGGTTCGTGAATAGGTTACAAAATAAAAAGTGGGTATACCCGCTGCTACCTGTGTACTACTGGAATATTTTAAAATTTACTTGTTAGGGGATTCCCTGATTCTTAAATAGATACTTACAAAATTAAAAGTGCCAATAACTTCCAGAAAGCAGAGTAGCCCCTTGTTTCGTGAATTTTCTAACTTTTTCTAATTTTCTAACTAATATCTTACTTTTTGTTAGATCGAATCCGCGACGAGTAGTAAAATTAATTAGTTGACTATGGAAAATAGTGATAAAATAAGTAATTTTAATTCAATACCACTTTTAAATTAAAATTTCGTACTATCAACCAAAAATAATACATATTTTAATTTATAAAAAAAATACAATTATGGAACTTTGCATCGAGGGGACCCCATTCGAAAAATTTGCCACTAACCTCAGAGTTACACCAATGGTAACAACATAAGTTTCTTACATTTATTTTCTATAATGATAATCCTGAATAAAAATTAATCAAAAAATTCCAAAAATGTTATACCTTTTTAAATATCGAAAACAATTTTTAAGTATCGAAAACAGCTCTTTTTATTCTTAAGCCTAGATAATTTATTTTCAAGGTTTCATCTATTAATTTCTTAATGCAATACCATTCATAAATTTTCCAATTACGATACTCAGACAAAAATATACCCTTATAATCCAATCTCCATCATGAATACTGATACATACCATCATTAATGATGTAGACTGTAGTTACTTGCTATCAGTTCAGCTTCCTTTTAATCTTCAAGTTCCTTTCTTGATACATTTCATTCCGCTGTCCACAGTTAATGCTTCTGTGCAGCAGTTTGAAAGTTAATTCAATTTATTTTAAGAATGAACTATTGGATCATTGGAATTCTTCTTTGAATTAAGTAAACTCATTTTGTCAATGAATTGAAGTTATATAATTAAAATCTGATATATTTCTACTACTATTACACACCACATCACTGTGCCTAGAGCTGAGTTGCCCCTATACAGTTTCGGAACAATGTGGGTGAGAAGTCTGAATGGGCTATGTGATGCTGTACTGTCATATGAGACCTTAATCTACGGCTTAAAGTGAATTCCAAACCACTACAAACATCCATGACACCGCCAGAGCTCGAACCCGAAACTTGCGGCACCGAGCGATAGACACTCGGCCATTCAAATCCCACATTTCTAATACAATATTTGCAGTGTTAAATATACTTGATCAGGCGGTTTAAAGCAGTTTCCCTTATCAGACTCCCTGACGAGCCATGATTGGTTGGTCAATTACCTTTTTCCGAATGATACTATTTGAAAGCCCAAAATGCACGCTCTGCAATCTGGCAGAGGACATGGATTCATCCTACCTTTCTGTCTGCCCTACACTTGTTTCCTCTACTGTTCCTGTACTTGTTTCGTTACTGGGTGGCTAGAGCCCTTATGGGCTAAAGATGTTCACTATGTGATTTCATTCGTTTCTCGTTGTTGTTTTTATATTCCTTGGATTCTTTATTTTCTTGCTTATAGTCCTTGTGTTCTTTATTTTCTTGCTTATAGTCCTTGTGTTCTTTATTTTATTGCTTATATTCTTTGTGTATATTCTTTTGTGTTCTTTTTATTTTATTCCTGCCATTGAAAATAAAAAATATGTCTGTCATGCTTGAATTTCCTGCTCGATATTTTACTATCCAAAAGATATAAATCTTCCCTATGCAATTTTTTTTTTTTAATTATTCTCTTTTAATTCGAATTTTTCTTCAAAATTCCTTCTAAGTGTTCAAGTAATTTACTATAAATAATTTATTATTTGTTTAAAAAATTTTTAACTACAACCTAGTTAAACATATTTGATAAACTATTCTCTTTAATTAAATTTGGTTAAAAACTTTTGCTAATGTTATTTAGTTTTAATTAAATAAAAAATATTGCCAGAGTTTTGGAAATATAGTTTATAGAAAACTGTTCCTTCGCAATAATATTTTGAATATAAATTTCTTTATGTATAGCTACTTTTGACATTTAATTATGTCATTTCTTATGAAACCTTTGAAAATATTTCAAGGAATTAATATATTTTATTTAATAAAACTGCACATTTTTCCTTATTTCTCTGTTTATTGTAAATACATAAAAGAATCTTTACTTTATTTTGAAAAATAGAAGCATTTCATAAACTAAAAAAAGATATACATATAGAATTTTAGATAAAAGAAAAAAAGTGCCAAGATTTTAATTTAATTTAACTTATTAAACTGATCAAAGAACGAATTTATAACATTCAAAATAAAATTTCTTTAAACAGTTAAAAATTTGTAAGCTTTGTAAACTATAAGTTTGTAATATGAGAACTTTTGAAGGATTTTAAGATTTTTGTGTAATTCATTATTCTACATCTCTTAGTTCCTTTACCAGCTTAATATACAAGGAATTTCGATATAAAATTGCCCAAAATTGTAATGTTGTTGTAATTTTAGTTTTTTTTTAATGTTATTTCAATTAATTTTCTTTTTTTAAAGGTAGTTATAATCTTTATTATCGTCAAGATATTTATATTAAATAAATTTATATAGCAAAAAAAAAAATGTAAAAAATGTAGTAAACTTATTAAATAAATTTACATTTTTTTAGCAATTTTTTTAATATTATAACAATGCTTTCCCCTGCACACTAGTTGGAGCGTCCTCAGTGGAGTTCATAATGAATATTCAGTAGGCCTCGAGACTCTCACCC
Source organism: Caerostris extrusa (assembly GCA_021605095.1). Taxonomy (NCBI): domain Eukaryota; kingdom Metazoa; phylum Arthropoda; class Arachnida; order Araneae; family Araneidae; genus Caerostris; species Caerostris extrusa. The sequence goes on from BPLR01018973.1 coordinate 78,795, forward strand.
AAGAGGAAGTACAGAGCAACCTGCACTCCTGCTAAGAAAAGTTTAATTTAGAGTCTCTCATCACGAGAGGAAATATATATACCACACCCTACGTATTAGTTCGCCCACAACCTTAATAGGAGACTCTAACTGTGTCTAGTTAGACTCTTATCCGGAGAGGTAATATATTTCAAGCACCTGCGCGTATCCGAGTTTCTGTTTTTCTGCTTAGAAGTGAAGTCTTTTCACGAATCTATTATTATAGGTCTTTAATTGTGTTAAATATTGCATGTGATTCTTGTGCGTATGTAAATAAAGTTGTAAGTTTTCCAACCTGTGCCTCAAGTAACTCAACCCAACCACATCCAATCACAATCTGGTTGTACAACATGCACACTACACTATTTTATTTTTAGAAGAATAGAAATAAAAAAAATGTATAAATAAGGAAAAATAATTGTTAAAGGATGTATAAGTGAATTAAAGAAAGTCTGAATCTTAGAAAAAATAAAACATTTTATTATTTACAGAAAATTTTCTTACCCTTTTTTTTTTATAAAATAGCTTATTTTATTACTTATTTTACTTATTTCTAGAGATATTCAATAAATATCTAATGCTTTGAAAATAATACTAGCAATTTAACTAGACAAAATTCCTTTAGTAAAATAAATAAATAAAATTTTAATTTCTATAAAACTTTTAATAACATTATTCTATATCGTCTGGATACGAAAATAATTAACAATGACTCATTAACTGAATTCACTTTCAAAGTAGCACAATCAATTAATTTTAATAATTCAAGTGCATTATTAACTATTCAACAATTCCACATTTAATTTAACTGAATCTACGCAGAATTATTTTAAACACAATCTTTGAATCTTTAATAATCTGCTTTCAAATATTTTAGCAATGAATTTATTCTATACATTTTTTTTCTATAAAGCTACAAAAATAAAAATTACACTATGTATTTTATTTCCATCTCCTTTATTAATTCTTGCGTCTTCCACGAATTATATACCAATTCAAACTTACCGTCCTAAACTTCAAAGCACTTTCCTTGAGAAACACTTCCTATTTCCAGAGTGAATGCTTCTCCGCAGCAATTCGAAAACCTTTAAAGTTGTTACATAAAGGAACTTGCAGCAATTCGGAACTGAATTTTGGCGGAAGACATCTTCTGTTTGTTCAGGAAAGACACCGTAAAATGCAAATGTACCGTTAGAGAAATAATTGTAAAAGACTTTATTACCATCTGAAGAATTTTTTTGGTCAGAGGAAAATTGGGGTTCCAACAAATTTTACAAGACTCAAAACTTTTCTAAGCGGACGCGTTATTTAATTAATTAAAAAGATTTTTAAAGAAAAATTTAACTATTGTAAGTAAACATATTTAAAATGAGCATATTCTCTACATAAATGTAATTCAAAACTAGACCACCTCCTATTTTCTATTTAAATTGAATATAAGATCTACATCGGATAAACTACTTTAGCAATATATTAAAGATTGTTTTTGTTGTTTCTTATCTCACATGGTAGACAGCATTGTCTAGACAGGCAAATCGAAGAACCTGTGTGGTCTCAGGGTAGAAGGGAAATGGGAAGACAGCGTCTGTTATGATGGAGCACCCGCATGTATAAGTCTGATTTAGCTCCGTGCCACTGAGGGAGGAAGACAATGCTTTCCGGGAATACTTTAGGGAGAATTACCGCCGCAGTTGCATATGGTATGGAGGGAAAATCCGTAAAGCTCTCACCAGGTAGTCTGATTAATGTGGCAAGATGCTTATACAACACAAAATCCATTGAGCCTTCTCGTTTTTGAAACAGTGTCTACAACAAAGCCGCCAGCGAAATGAAACTCCGCCCTAATTCTAACCAGAGCCACGCGTTGAAACTGAGCCACGAGTCGGGCTTACTTGTTTTTAATTATTATAACGGAATATTTAATATCACCCAATATTAATATTCATTTAATATGTTTAATAACATTATTACAAGTATACAGGAATTTTTCAATAGTTCACGTGCATTATTAACTATTCAACAATTCCACTTTAAATTCAACTAATTTTACTCAACAATATATTAAATACAATCTTTGAATCATAAAAATCTGTTTTTTAAATATTTTAGCAATGAATTTATTTATTCCGCTGAATTCACTTATTTTTTCAATATTGTTATAAAAATAAAATTACCCTATGTATTTTACTCCACATCCCTACGTATCCCACTCCTTTATTAATTCTTGCACATTGCCCAAATTGTATACCAATTCAAACTCGCCCCTCTAAACTTCAGAGTACTTTCCTCGGAAAACATTTCCTGCTACCAGAGTTAATGCTTCTCCGCAGCAATTCGAAAGCCTTTTAAAGTTGTTACATAAAGGAACTTGCAGCAATTTAGAACTGAACTTTGGCGGAACACATCTTCTGTTTGTTCCGGGAAAGACACCGTAAAATGCAAATATACCATGAGAGAAATAATTGCAAGACTTTATTACCATCTGAAGAATTTTTGGATGACAAGATGTTAAGTCCCCAACAAAATTTTACACGACTCAAAACGTTTCTAAGTGCATGTTTCATTTAATGAATTTAGAAATTTTTAAAGGAAAAATTTAATATTAAAAATAAACGTATTTAAAAGGAGTTTATTCTCTTTCATAAAATTACTTCAAAACGCACCACCTATTTTCTATTTAGATTGAATATAAGATCTACAACAGACACACTACATTAAGCATGTTCTTTTAAAGTTTGTTTTTGCTACCGTTCTTTCTTATCCCACATAGCAGACAGCATTATCTAAACCAAATCCAAGGACCCATGTGGTCTCATGGAAGAAGGGAAAGGGGAGCCAGCTTCTGTTATAATGGGGCACCCGTAGGCAGAAATCTGACTTGGCTCCGTTTCGTTGAAGAAGAAGCACAGTGTCTTCCGGGGGGATTTTTAGAGAGAACTACCCCACATTTGTGTAATGTATAGGCAAAAGCCACGCCACTGAACCAGGAGCCGAGTTAAAGCTCTTTTAATTGAAGTATTAATATTAATTTATTTGAACTATTTACGAATGCAATTTTTTTCTCAAACTAGAACTTTTTAACAGATATGTCTATTCAGGGATAGACACGATTTATTTATACACAAAACACTTTTATGTGGGGCCAGAAAATAGAAAGATGTTATAAGTCTCCTGTTGCTCTTATTGGCTGCATTTACTCCAAATTATGGGTGTACCAAAAGTTCAAGTTCTGTCGAGGAAGTGTCAATTCTTATTGTGTAACGAGTTTCAGAACTCCTTTCTACATTAGAACACCTTAAAATATATATCAAAAATTCAGCCTAAATATTAAGCCTTATTCATTAATTTTATAACTAACTATCTTGCCATTACAGTCCATGTTGGACCATGAGTCCTCCTCCACGAAGCTAAAATTAAATGTATTTCGTTTTAAATGTGTTAAATATTGTCTGTGTCTAATTTTCTGTGTCATCTCGATATCTCCAGGTAATTCTGTCCCTTTTCTGTATGTTTAGATTTATTTTACTTACCTAACTACATGTTTAACTATTGTCATGTTTGTTTCGTTTTTGATAAATTTGTAGGACACAAACGCTAATGACAAAATGTTAAAAGAGAGATTAATCACTAAGAAACACTTATGTAAGATAATTGTCATCAATCTGCAACACTGTTTTACACCTAATTTCTTGAAAAGGTATAATATCAAAAAGCGCCCAAAATCAACAAAGCGTATAACTGTAACAGAAAACATGGACAAGGGAACTTAAGCATTTAGCTATCGACGTTTCAGCCCTTCATATTAAGTAATCAGGAATGGTCAATTTAGTTTAAACTATTGCTTTCGGATATCTTTCCCTCAGACACCTAACTTTGTGTTTTCAAATAAGATAAATTAAAAATGAAAACTGTCTTTGGAAGAAAAAAAAGTCTTAAATAAGTGTTTTTGGAAGAAAAAAGTCTTAAATAAGTGTCTTTGGAAGAAAAAAAGTCTTAAATAAGTTCAAGATTTTTTTTAATAAGCTTAAATTTTTCGATGCTTCAAGATAAAAAATTAATTGCTTACAGAATAGGAATAATTGAAAATATTCAATAACTGCTGATTATCTAAATATGTATTTGTATTTATGGTATTTCAATGTAATTTAAAAAGCTGTAACACTTAGCGTTCTAAATTTTTTTTTCTGAAGTTATTATTTTTAATGGGCTTGATGGCCGAGTGACCAGCGCTCTGGTACTCTCTACTGCAAGGTTCGAGTCGGGGAGGTGCCTTGGATGTTTGTAGTGGTTCGGAATCCACTTTAAACCGTAGCTTTCAACCTAATAAGATTGTAGAGTGTTCAACGTAGGGTTAACAACCCTACCCCGTAAAAAAGAAAACATCTCATGTTTGGGAATCTGCCAATAGGTAGATGCCTTTGGACCACCATGGAGCTATTGCACCAATGAAGAAGATTATTTTTTAACACTACATCTAGCCAAAAATTTACGAATATAACCTAAATAGTTCTTTTTTAATTCAACAACTTTTTTTTTGCCTCGTGTGTGTATTTGATGTGAGCTAGCAATATTTGGCGCCATCTTGTATCTTAATTTAGAAATTTTATTGAATTTAAAATGAAGAGTGTATTTTTAAATATATCTTTTATTTCCTTCAAATATCCTATTATATAGGCTAAGTTATAGTTTAATCTCTTTTTTATTTAAAAAAAAAAAAGTTATTCACAATAATTTTTGTTCTTTACAACTTCCCCAATTCTTCCCCAATGAATGTTTTGAATCAAAGTCTTAATTACCATAAAAATAGCAAATCAATATTTAGTTGTGCACCATTTTGCCTGGAGCACAGCTCGTAATCTTTAAGCATGGATTCCACCAGCTTTTTTATTGTTTCAACTGAAATATTTGGCCACTCACTTTTAACACCTTCTTTAGATCCTCTTTGAGATTGAAATTTTTTCATGATTCCTTTGAATTTTCATTTTTTCCTCCCTAAACAAATTTTACCAAAATTGAAAACCGTCGAAATATTCAAAAATATTTTCATGATTTTTTTATCAAAGTGCTTGCTAAAATTAAAAATTAATACGAAATATACTGAACTATAAATTAAAGGTAAAATATATATTAATGAACACTTTAACTTCATTAATGATTTATTTTTTGTTGCTGGAAAAGGAAAGGCCAGCATATGTCGTTTTAATTAGGAAACAGGAAATAGTTGATAAACCTTATCAGCCCAGGCCAGTTCAGATAATACATTAAAATAACAAAAACTGACAAATTAATATACGACGACTCCTTAATTAATTGTTTCCACTACAGCATATTACATAATGAAAGAACATGTCATTACATGAGTAACGCTAAGCTTGAAGAAAACTGTAAAGGTCAATCGAAGGTCAAAGTAAAGTAGCATAATAATAAGCTCATCGCCTTTCTTCGATGATGATTAAAACCTCCATTCTAATTACTTTAAGCTCCATTATTCATTGAGATATCGAGTTTAATAAATTATTTTCGGACGCAATCAATAAAACTTTCTGCATTCGAAATTATCTCCTTTTGGCTTGGAGTTTAGGAAGAAAAATAAATTGCTTCCGAGTTTTCTTATCAAATTTAGTTTTCAACCTTGGAATAATAAAAGAAAAAACCAAAATGATTTACGCTCAACTTTCTAATTGCTTCGAATAATTGGTGCAGGTGCTTTTCATGGAGCCAGATGCACCTGCTTTTTGGATTTAAGAACTTTTTACATTAATTCGCGCCAGATAAATCTGCAAAAGGAATTAAGAATTTGCATTTGAATAATCCTGGAATTAAAAAAACCTGAGTGGTTTATAAAAACTTTTCACCCAAAACATTCTATTTCTTCTCGAATTCTGAATTTCTTTAATCAAAGTAAGATTAGCTGGAAGTCATTGATCCGTGAAAATAAAGTGGAAATCTAGTTAAACACTTCAATTGGAAAGGATGGAAGTTAAGGATATTTCATGGAACCCCATTTGCATGCAAATTGTTTTGATTCCGTAGAATTTGTACTGGTTAATTTTCGAGATAGAAAATTTGTATTCTGCTTTTATTTTACAACTTCTAAATAAAAAATCATAACTATATTCACAACTAACTAACTTATTATCAGATCAATACATAATATAAAGGAGTGACGTATTTTGAATTCCTTATCTCCTGTAAATTTTTAAACAAATTCTATCTTGAGTTTCTTTCGTATTCCACTGGGTAAACAGCAACATCTAGACCAGGTCCAAGAACCCATGTGGTCTCTTGGAAAGAGAGAAAAGGAGGGGCAACTTCTGTTGTGAAGGAGCACCCGCAGGTAGAAGTCTGACTTCAGCTCCGAGTAGCTGAAGATGGAGGGTAATGCCTTCGGGGACGAGTTTAGGGAAACAACAAGCGATTTGTGTATCGAACAGTAGAAAAATTTCAAAACTCCCACCAGGTAGTCCAACTAATGTGGCAGAATGCGGAACGATACAGGCGCCATCGAGTTTCCTCGTTTTTTTGGAGCAGTATCCACAACAAAGCCACCAGTGGATTGAACCACCGATCTAATGCTCACCTGCTGCAAGTGTAATTCAACTGAGCCACGAGTGGGGCTCTTTCAACACCTATTTTTTTAATTCAAAAATGTGTATGTCTTATTCAAATTTGGATTGTGATTAATCTGTATTTAAGAGGTCGAAACACAGCAATTTCAGCTTTACTTAGGGGCCATTCAGGCCCCATAGCAGTAATACTACTACTATTACACTACCACACCACATCACTTTGCCTAGAGCTGAGTTGCCCCCTATACAGTTTGTTAAGGATGTGTGGGATGAGAAATCTGACTGGGCTCTGTGACGCTCTACAGTCAGATCAGACAGTGACTTACAGCTTAAAGTGAATTGCAAACCACTATAAACATCTATGGCACTCGAATTTGAAACCTGTGGCACCAAGAGCCAGAGTGCTAGGCGTCCATTCAGGCGACATATTTCTAATACAATATCTGTCATGTCAACCATCCCTAATCAACCCAGGTTCAAAGCAGTTGCCCTTTTCAGACTCCTGATGGGCCATGATGGTTTGCCCAATCAACTTTTCCGAATGTAAATATTTGGAAGCCCAAAATGCATGCTTTTCAGCCTTGGAGAGGCCTCACCCCACCTTCCTGTCTACCCTGCACTTGTTTTCTCTACTGTGTAGGTCGTTACTGGGAGGATAGGGCCCTTATGGGCTAAACATGTCCCTATGTGATTTCCTTCGATTCTCGTTGTTGCTGTTTTTATATTGCTTGTGTTCTTTATATTTTATTGCTTATATTATGTGTGTATATTCCTTGCGTTCTTTTTATTTTATTGCTTATATTTTTGTGTATATTCCTTGTGTTCCTTTTATTTATTCCTGCCTTTGAAAATAAAATAAAAAAATATATATCTGTCGTGTTTGATTTTCCTGGTCGATATTTTACTATCAGAAATATATAAATCTTTCCTATACAGTTTTCTCTTTTAGTTGTCCTCTTTTAATTTAAATTTTTTTTTTTAAATTCCTTCTAAGTTGGCAGGTAATTTATTATAAAATAATTTATTAACTGTTTTAAACTATATTTAAACTACAACCTATTTAAATGTATTTAAAAAAAACAATTTTGATAAACTATTCTCTTTAATTAAATTTCGTTAAAAACTTTTGCTAATGTTATTTAGTTTTAATTAAATAAAAAATTTGCCATAGTTTTGAAAATATGATATTGAAAACTGTTCCTTTACAATTTTATTTTTAGTAAAAATTTCTTTATATTAACTACTTTTGAATTTAATTCTGTCATTGCTTACGAAATCTTTGAAAATATCTCAAGGAATTAATATATATTATTTAATGAAGCTACATATTTTTTCCTTACTTCTCTGTTTATTGTAAATGCATAAAAGAATCTTTCTTTATTTTGCAAAATAAAAGTATTTCAGAAACTAAAAAAAGGAAATACATTTAGAATTTTAGATAAAGGAAAAAAAGTGTCAAGATTTAAATTTAATTTAATTTATTAAACTGATCAAAAAACGAATTTATAATATTCAAGATAAAACTTCCTTAAAATTAGCTTTGTAAACTGTACGTTTGCAATATGTGAACTTCAGAAGGATTTTTGAGTGTAATTTACCATTCTACATCTTTTAATTCCTTTTCCAAATTAATGTACAAGGAATTTCAATATAAAATTGCTCAAAATTGTAATGTTGTTGTAATTTTAATTTTTTATAACGTTGTTTCAATTATTTTTATTTTTTTAAAGATTGTTATAATCTTCATTACCGTCAAAATATTTATATTAAATAAATTCATATAGCGAAAAAAATGTATGTTATTTAACTTATTAAATAAATTGACATTTTTAGCAATTTTTGTCTAATATTATAACAATGCTTCCTCCAGTACACTAGCTGGAGCACCGCCCGTGAGGTTCATAAATGGTCAGTAGGGCTCTAGACTCTCACCTGAGAGGTAGTGCAGTGCAACTTGCACTCCCGCTAAGAAATGTTTAGTTCGCAATCTCTCATCCCGAGAGGAAATAAACCGCATACTACGTATTAGTTGACCGAAAACCTTACTAAGAGACTCTAATTGTTAGTCTAGTTATATTCCTACCCGGAGAGGTAATATATTTCAAGCACCCTGCGAGCTTCCGAGTTTCTCTTTTTCGGTTTAGAAGTGAAATTCGTTCACGAATCTATAATTATATGTTTTTAGATGTGTTAAATATTGTATGTGATGTTTGTGCGTATGTAAATAAAGTTACAAATGCTCCAACCTGTGCCTCAAGTATCTCAACACAACCACACCCAGTCACAATCTGGTTGCCCAACCTGCACATTATAATATTTTATACTACAATATTTTTATTTTTAGAAGAATAGAAATATAAAAAAAAAAAAAATTATAAATAATGAAAAATAATTGTTAAAGGACATATAAATGAATTAAAGAAAGTCTGAATCCTTGAAAAAAAATAAAACATTTTATTATTTGCAGAAACTTTCTTACTTCTTTTTTTAAAATTAGTCAATTTTATTACTTACTTTGCTTATTTCTAGAGATATTCAATAAATATTCAATGCTTTGAAAATAATACTGGCAATTTCACTAGACGAAATATCTTTAGAGAAATAAATGTACAACATTTCAATTTCAATAAAACTTTTAATATAATTATTCTATATTTTCTGGATACGAAAATAATCAACACTGACTCATTAACTGAATTCATTTTGAAAGTAGCACAGTTAATTAATTTCAATAGTTCACGTGCATTATTAATTATTCAACAATTCCAGATTAAATTTAACTGATTCTATTCAGACAATATTTTAAATAGAAGCATTGAATCTTTAATAATCTGATTTTAAATATTTTAGCAATGAATTTATTCTATACATTTTTTTTCTATATTGTTGCAAAAATAAAGATACACTACTCCCGTCTCCTTTATTAATTCTTGCAGATTCCACAAATTATATACCAATTCAAACTCCCTCTTCTAAAGTTCAAAGCCCTTTCCTTGCGAAACATTTCCTGTTACTAGAGTTAATGCTTCTCCGCAGCAATTCGAAAGCCTTTTAAAGCTTTTACATAAAGGAACTTGCAGCAATTTGGAACTGAACTTGGGCGGAACACACCTTCTGTTTGTTTCAGGAAAGACACTGTAAAATGCAAATATACCGTTAGAGAAATAATTGTAAGACTTTATTACCGTCTGAAGAATTTTTGGCGAGAGGATATTTAGTCCCCACCAAAATTTTACAAGATTCAAACTTTTCTAAGTGAATCTGTTATTTGATGAACTTAGAAATTTTTAAATATTATAAATGAATATATTTAAAATGAGTATATTTTCTTTTATAAATTTACTTCAAAACCCACCATATATTTTCTGTTTCAATTGAATATAATATCTACACCAGACACATTGCTTGAGGAATAATCTTTTAAAGTTTGATTAGTTGTCTCTTATCCCACTTGGTAGACAACAACATCTAGGCCAAGTCCATTAACCCATGCTTCTCATGAAAGTAGAAAAAGGGCAGCTTCCGTTGTGATGGAACACCCGTAGGTAGAAGTCTGACTTGGCTCCGTGTTGCTGAAAAGGAAGGTAGTGCCTCCTTTTAGGACTTTTAGGGGGAACTACTTATTTGCGTATAGTATGGGAGAAATCCGAAAAACTCCCACCAGGTAGTCCGACTAACAAGGCAAGATACTTATACATCACAAACACCATCGAGTCGTCTCGTGTTTTGAAACAGCGTCTACAACAAAGACGCCAGCGAGATGAAATTCCGCCTAATTCTAACCAGCGGCGCGCCTTGTAACTGAGCCGCGAAGTCAGGCTTGTTTATTTTTTAATTATTATAACGGAATGTTTTAATATTACCAAATGTTAACTAAATATTAATATGTTTAATTACATTTTTACAAGTATACAGGAATTTTTCAACAGTTTACGTGCATTATTAACTATTCAACAATTCCACTTTAAATTTAACTAATTCTACACAACAATATTTTAAATACAATATCTAATTCTTCAGAAATCTGCTTTTCAATATTTTAGCAATGAATTTCTTTATTTATTCCACTCAATTCCCAATTTTTCTATAATGTTATAAAAATAAAATTACTCTATGTATTTTACTTCCATCCCTACGTATCCCACTCCTTTATTAATTCTTGCGCATTCCACAAATTGTATACCAATTCAAAACTCGCCATTCTAAACTTCGAAGCACTTTCCTTGCGATACACTTCCTGTTACCAGAGTTAATGCTTCTCCGCAGCAATTCTAAAGCCTTTTAAAGTTGTTACATAAAGGAACATCCAGCAATTTGGAACTGAACTTGGCGGAACACATCTTCTGCTTGTTCCTGGAAAGACACCTTAAAATGCAAATATACCATGAGAGAAATTATTGCAAGACTTTATTACCATCTGAAGAATTTTTGGATGACAGGATGTTAAGTCCCCAACAAAATTTTACAAGACTCAAAACGTTTCTAAGTGGATGTTTCATTTAATGAATTTAGAAATTTTAAAGGAAAAATTAAATATTAAAAATAAACGTATTTAAAAGGAGTTTATTCTCTTTCATAAAATTTCTTCAAAACTCACCACCTATTTTCTATTCAGATTGAATATAAGATCTACAACAGACACACTACATTAAGCATGTTCTTTTAAAGTTTGTTTTTGTTGCCGTTCTTTCTTATCCCACATAGCAGACAGCATTATCTAAACCAAATCCAAGGACCCATGTGGTCTCATGGAAAAGGGAAAGGGGGGAGCCAGCTTCTTTTATAATGGGGCACCCGTAGGCAGAAATCTGACTTGGCTCCGTTTCGTTGAAGAAGAAGCACAGTGTCTTCCGGGGGATTTTTAGAGAGAACTACCCCACATTTGTGTAATGTATAGGCAAAAACCACGCCACTGAACCAGGAGCCGAGATAAAGCTCTTTTTTAATTGAAATATTAATATAAAGTTATTTGAACTATTTACGAATGCATTTTTTTTCTCAAACTGAACTTTTTAACAGATGTGTCTATTCAGGGATGGACACGATTTATTTATACACGAAATACATTTTTCTGTGGGGCCAGAAAATAGAAGATGTTACAAGTCTCCTGTTGCTCTTATTGGCTGCATTTACTCCAAATTATGGGTGTACCAAAAAGTTCAAGCTCTGTTGAGGAAGTGCCAATTCTTCTTGTGTAACGAGTTTCAGAACTCCATTCTACATTAGAACACATTAAAATATATATAAAAAATTGAGCCTTAATATTAAACCTTATTCATTAATTTTATAACTAACTATCTTGCCACTACAGTCCATCTTGGACCATGAATCCTCCTCCACGAAGCTAAAATTAGACGTATTTCGCTTTAAATGTGTTAAATATTGTTTGTGTCTAATTTTTCTGGGTGGTTTTTTTTGCGTGTGTAAATAAAGTTGCGAGTTCACCAATCTGAGCCTTAAGCCAATAACACCGATATTTACCATCTGGCTACCCAACATGGGGCTTGCGCATACCCACATCATTCTTCTGCATTGGTGCAGCAGCCTATGGTGGGCGAAAGCCGTATACCCACTGGCAGATTCCATATACCAAACGTCCCAGCCCTACGTCCATATACCCAATCATATTAACCTGGGACCTATGGTTTAAAGAGGATTCCGAACTACTAACAACCAGCCACATCAGCACCCCGAACTCAAAACCTATAGCACCGACTGCTAGTCATTCGGCCATTAGGTTCTATGCTAATTCTATACCGTAATATTATTATTCTTACTTAAATTTTCTATCCAAATTACAATACAAAGCAAAAGGGAAAAATAGATATTATAAAAATTTGAAAATTATAATGATTATATGTAATTACTTTTATAACAAAGTTTTTAGAATAGTCTTCTGTTAGGAAATACTCAAAAAACATTTTTGCAATAAGATTTTACAATAAAGAAATGCATTGTGCTGAAAAATATTTATTTACATCGATTTAGGTGCTTGATATCGATATGTTTATATCAATAATTTATGTCATTAATGTATTTCTGGAAAAAAAAAAATTAACGACCCTACTTCATTTGAAGATATTGAAAAGAAAACTAATTTTTGTCCACAAACTGCCTCCAATTTGTTCTGAAAAGGAGTGGAAGTCAACAGTTTTTGAGCTTCCTATCAAAAACAAAATCCACAACATGACCTGGGGTCTTCCAATCATTATCTTGGAAGTTAAAGCGTGACAGCTGTCTTCTGGGCTCTCTATAGATTGAAGAAAGAAAAATAGTTTTAGTAACTTCCTTTCCAATTACCAACAAGGACCTTTTTCGTTAGAAGTGAAAAAAAGATTAAATGCTGGTTCATTTTTTCTTTTGTTGTTAACTATTGTATAAGCAAAGATTGCATCTGTTAAAGATTTGTTCAGGTGAATGTCATGATGGAAGACGTCTTTTTCTTTGCCATTGCCTTTTTATTTTATTGAAAAATAATGGAAATTTATAAGAAATTACTATTTAATTTTAATATGGTCAATAATGCGAGATTTATAAAACATAATTCTAATATTTATTTCTCCATATAGCATGTGATCTGATGGCAAATTGACTAGCGTTCTGCCCTTTAGTGCTTCAGGTTGGAATCCTGGCTGTGGCATGGATATTTTTTAGTGGTTAGGAATCTGTTAGTAGTTAGATTAAACTATAGGTCCCAGTCTAATTAGCCTAAAGAGTGCAAAAACTAAACGTAGAGCGACAAACCATTTAAACCTATATAGCAAAGTTTCATATTTTTTCATATCAAAACATAAATGATGAACTATATAGGATAAACAGGAAAAAAGATACCAGAAAGTAATGGCTGATCCACTTTCGATGGGGAACAACCATTCGATGGGATTTCCACACCGCCTTGTCGTGGTGAGTGGACTTGTGCTTGCTTGTAACGGTGCTCTACTGAACTATATCAGCTGTTAGGCAAAACGATGTCTATATAATAAATACAATATAATAAATGAAATTTACAACAAATTCAAAAGAACTTGATATTGTAAAAGTTATAAAAGCAAGCGTATTAGATGGTTGTGACACATTTCAGTTATAACGACTCAAATCCAACTAAAAGGTTACTTTTTCAACAATTGAAGGCAACAGAAGAAGAAGAAGGCCTCCCACCAGATGGGTTGATTCAGTCGAAAGAGATCCAAAGAGTCTATGAGTCAACAGATGGCGATCCACTGCCCAGGTCAAAGTCAGATGAAGAAAAAGTTCATGGAGACTACCTTGACCTCTAACAGGCTGTACTGCTGACGAAGAAGAATGATTGATACTGAGATAATTATTTTAGATAAGATTTAAATTTGAGTTGCAGTAAAAAAGGTGAATCTTTTAATGAAATTCAAAGTGAACACCATATTAATTCTTCAAATTCCAAACGTTAATCGCTCGTCAAATGTCAAGTTTCGAAATTTTGCTGGTACAGAGCGTGTATAGAGAAGTCCACAACAAAAGGTCCACTGATCTTATATCCGAAGATCAAGAGATCAAACAGTGAGGCTTCAACTTCTGATCCAACTCTAGGAAGATTCTATTAAAAAAATCAATAATATTTGCACGAAAGTGTGGCAGGGCACCATCTTGTTGAAAGATCAAATTAGGAACGAGAAACAGCAAAAATTCTTTGATGTCTCCAGATAAATGTGTCCTGTTCCCATTTTTGGGGAAAAAAAGTCTTAGTTTAAAGCGTTTTTTTTTTTTTTTAATAAGCTTACATTTTTTGATGCAACAAGATAAAATATTAATTGCTTATAGAATGCCACAATTGAAAAGATTCAATAACTGATTATCTAAATATATAGAAATTGATGTTTGTATTTACTGTATTTCAAAGTAACTTAAACACTTTGAGTTCTGATTTTTTTGTGAAGTTATTATAATTTAGCATACAGTCTGGAGGAAAATTACTACTACTACACGCAACATCACTATGCCTAGAACAGAATTGCCCCTAAACAGTTTTGGAATTGTGTGTGTGAGAAGTTCTAATTGGGCTCTGTGACGCTCTACAGTCATATGAGACCGGGACCAGTAGATTCTTAACCACTACAAACATCCATGGCAGTGCCGGGACTCGAACCCGAAATCTGTGATACCGAGCGCCAGGAACTTGGAAATTCAGGTCGCGTCAAAATATTACGAATGTATTCTAATTAGTTCATTTTCAATTCAACAACCATTTTTTCCGTGTGCGTATATCTGACAGGAGTTAATAACATTTAACGCGATCTGATGGCTTAATTTAGAAATCTTATTAGATTTCAAGTTAACTGTTTAAAATAATCACTTATTGAATTTTGTGCGATTATATTTTTTTTATAAATCCTTTTTTTTTTTCCAATATCCTGTTAGTTATACATTATTCTATTTTTTTTTCTTTCTAATGCAGCTGGCAAACAGACAGTTTGGTCATGGAGCTGCACGACGTTACTCACTTTGCATTACCCAGGAAGCGCGTGTAACTTGAAGATAAGCCACGGACGCGGAGTAACAATGCCCCCGCAACGCTCTACGATCCTACTAGGACCGGGATCTACGGTTTAAAGTGGATTCCGAACCAGTACAAACATCCATGGCACCGCTGGGATTCGAACCCGAAACCTGTGGTACAGAGCGCCAGAGCTCTAGCCACTCGGCCATTCAGGTCCTTTATCTTTAAATATAAAAAGAATTATTCGCAAAAAATTTGTTCTTTACAACTTCCACAATTCTTAATCCTAAAGAATGTTTTGTATCTGCGATTGAAATATTTTCTTGATTAATTTGCACATTTCACTTTTTTTTTGTCTCAAATATATATACCAAAATTTAAAAAAAGTCGAAATATAAAAAAAAAAAAAAAAAAAAAATTAAGATTTTTTTTTTTTTTTATTAATTCAAAATGACCAAAACCAAAACACCCAAACTGTTAAAATTAGATATTAATACGAAATATGTAAAATATACTGAACTATAAATTAAAGGTAAAATATATATTAATGAACACTTTAATTTCAAAAAGATTTATTTTTGTAACTGGGGAACGAAAGGCCAGAATAAAGACGGGTGGCTGGTCAGTTAATTAGGAAACAGGAAACAGTTGATAAACCTTATCAGCTCAGGCCAGTTATTGATAAAAAAAATAAACCCAAAATTCTTTCCTTATTCAATGTTCAGATAATACATTAAAATAACAAAAACTGACAAATTAATATACGAAGATCCCTTAATTATTATTTCCAGTATAGTATATCACATAATGAAAGAACATGTCATTACATGAGTATCGCAAACTTGAAGTAAACTGTGAAGGTCAATCGATGGTCAAAGTAAAGTAGCATAATAATAAGCTCATCGCCTTTCTTCGATGATGATTAAAACCTCCATTCTAATTACTTTAAGCTTCATTATTCATCGAGATATCGAGTTTAATAAATTATTTTCGGACGCAATCAATAAAACTTTTCTGCATTCGAAGTTATCTCCTTTCGGCGTGGAGTTTAAGAAGAAAAATAAATTGCTTCCAAGTTTTCATATCAAATTTATTTTCAACCTTGGAATAATAAAATAAAAAAAAAACCAAAATGATTTACACTCAACTTTCTAATTGCATCGAATAATTGGTGCAGGTGCTTTTCATGGAGCCAGATGCACCTGCTTTTGGATTTAAGAATTTTACTTTTAATTCGCGCCAGATAAATCCACAAAGGAATTAAGAATTTGCATTTGAATAATCCTGGTATTAAAAAAACCTGAGTGGTTTATTAAAACTTTCTTCCCCAAAACATTCTATTTTTTTTCTTTAATCAAAGTACGATTAGCTGGTGGTCATTGATCCGTGAAAACAAAGTGGAAATCTAGTTAAGCACTTCAATTGGAAAGGATGGAAGTTAAAGGATATTTCATAGAACCCCATTTGCATGCAAATTGTTTTGCTTCTGAAGAAATTGTACTGGTTAATTTTCGAGGTAGAAAATTTGTCTTCTGCTTTTATTTTATAACCTTTAAATAAAAAAAAATCCTAACTATATTCATAACTAACTATACTTATCAGGTCAGTACATAATATAAAGGAGTAAAGTATTTTGAATTCCTTATTTTATGTAAATTTAAAAAAATTCTATCTTGAATGTTTTTTTATTTCAAAAGCTTTTTTTTTTAATCCTACTTGGTAGACAGCAACATCTATACCAGGTCCAAGAATACGTGTAGCCTTATAGAAGGAGGGAAATAGGGGCAGCTTCTGTTGTGATGGAGCACCGTAGGTAGACTCCGAGTAGATGAAGAAGGAGGTCTTCCGGTACGACTTTTAGGATGAACTACCTCCCATCGTATGGGAAAAACTCTAAAACCTTCCACCAGGTAGTTGACTAATTAGCCAAGATGGTGAACATCACAAACGCCATCGAGTCTCCTCGTTTTTTAAACGACAAACAAAGGCACCAGTGGATTGAACATCCACCCTAATGCTCATCAGCGGCGAATGTTGCCACTGAGTCACGAGTCGGACACTTTCAAAATCTGTTAGATTTATTTAAAAAATTTGGTGGTTTTATTCATATTTGAATTGGGATTATTCTGTATTCAAGCTGTCGAAACACAACGAATTCAGTGTCACTCAGGGTCAAAAAACTCCAACTGATTGATTGCATGGTTTTTGTGCTATCACATTTAAGAATGAAAACCACAAAATATGTCATATGGTTGTTCACACAAACTTTCCTATGACCCTCGAACCATTATGGCCTACACATTTATTTTGCCCATCTATTATTTATTTCTAAATTAATTATTCATAGTTAAAAATACAAGAATTCAATTTGCAAAAACAAAATCTAGAACATTAAAAGATTAATAATCAAGAACAAAAATGTTTTCCTTTCATTTTTTATCCGATACAAAATTTAGTTTTATGTCTTATTAACAAGTTTTTCCCTTTTATTTCTACACACAATAATTTATTTTAAATTTAAAATTTGTCAAAATATTGGAAATGCGACTTAAACCACTCTTCCTTCAACTCATGCATGCTTAACATCTTTCTTCCTTTCTAATCTTCATAAATTTTCCTTAAATAGTTAACCGCGGAGTCGGGATTTCCACTGGGAGATCACAGAGGCGAGACGGAGACACGGCAAAGAAAACACAAAGGCGGGATTAGATGCATAAACTTGAATGCCGAGAATTGCATCCAAATTAATGCGCATCTAAGAAAATAGGTTCTGCTGGTGAAAACAAATCACTCGAGGGATTCACGTTACTCCAGGAGTTAAGGAATACAAGATCAACACAATACTGTCAATTAGTTCATTTTATTTGAATAAACGAGAAGTGTTTCCACACAATTAGAAAGAAAAATAATAAGTTCGATTTTATGGTTTGGGGTTTATCGAGTTATAAGTATTTATATCATTAATAATTTACCGACTTCAGTCATGGCTAAAATGTGATAAGTTCAGGTACATACCCGACTAGTGGCTCAGTGATAACGTGCGCCTCTGGTGAGTATTAGGCTGAGGTTCAATCATTTGGCGGCTTTGTTGTAGACATTGTTTCGGAAAACGAGGAGCCTCGATGGCGTTTGTGATGTTTAGCAGATTACCTCATTCATCAGACTACGTGGTTCCCTCTATTTCCTCGTGGAAGGTATTGCTCTATGACTTCTGTTATATTATCAATATTATCATATGTTTATCTTCTTCGTCTTCTTCATCGGCGCAACAGCCCCATGGTGTGCCAAGGCTGTTTGCTACTGGCGGATTTTCGAGACAGGGGAAGTTTTCTTTTAACGGAATATGGATATCGGCTTTATACCCAACGCTCTACAGTCATATTAGGCCGATACCTACGGTTTAAAGTGAATTCTAAACCACTACAAGAATCCATGTCACCGCCGAGACTTGTCTTATTAACATATTTTTTTCTTTTCCTATATTTCTACATTTTTCCTATATTTCACATATTTCTCCTATATTTCTATATTTTTTTTTAAATTTATAAATGTCAAAACAGTGGAAATGCGACTTGAACCACTCTTTCTTTCTTCATGTCATACATGCTTAACACTTTCTTGCTTTTTAATCTTCATAAATTTTCTTTTTAAACAGGGAACCGCGGAGTCGGGATTCCGGAGGGAGATCACAGAGGCGAGACAGAGACAGAGATGGAGACAGAGCAAAGAAAACACAAAGGCGGGATTAGAGGCACAAACTCTCATGCCGAGAATTGCGTCCAAATGAATGCACATCTAAGATGGTTGGTTGTGCCGGTGAAAACAAATCACTCGAGGGATCAACGTTACTCCAGGAGTTAAGGAATATAAGATCGGAACAATAGTGTCAATTAGTTCATTTCATTTGAATAAACGAGAAGTGTTTCCACACTAATAGAAAGAAAAATAATAACTTCGATTTTATGGTTTGGGGTTTACCGAGTTATGTGTATTCATATCATTAAAGTTTTACCAACTCGTAAACTTCAGTCATTGGTAAAATATGGTAATTTCTGGTACATATCCTACTCGTTCAGTGCTCGACTCGCGGCTCATTGGCAGCGTGCATAGCTGGTGAGCATTGGGACGGAGGTTCAATCCGGTGACGGCTTTGTTGTAGACAATGGTTTAAAAAACGAATAGATTCGATGATTTTGTGATGTTCAACATCTTACCTCGTTAGACAAATTAGCAGGCGGAGTGTTTCTGGTTTTTCTCCCATACGGTACACAAATGTGCGGTAGTTTCCCCTAAAAGTCCTCTCGGAAGGCACTATCCTCCTTCTTCAGCGAAACGGAGCCAAGTTACACGTCTACCTACGGATTTTCCTATCTTGAAGTTCCATTTCCCCCCCCCCTTCATAAGTAGGCTACTCATGGGATGTCTATCTGGGACATTGATGATTAGATACAAAACAACACAGGAACGAGGAAACTCGCTGACGATAGTTATAATATGTATAAAACGTGTTACACAGATAATTTTTCCATATAATAAGTGAATGTGGGGCAATTACACAAACAAATCCTCCGAGAAGGCAGTGTCTCTCAAAGGGTTATTTGTGGCAATCATAAGTGGTCAAGTGATATTCAACAATATAAAAATAATATTTAAATTTAGTTGAAAAGAAGATTAATAATTAAAATTGTTCTGTGTAAGGCAACCAGATTGTAACTGGTAACTGTGGTAGGGTTGAGATACTTGGGGCACAGTTTGAGGAACTCACAGTTTTATTAACACACGCTCAAATTTCACACACCTATAGTTAGAGACAAACAATATTTAACCCATTTAAAGACATATAAATATATATTCATGGGAGGACTCCATGAATACCCGATAAATGATCCTGAATTATGATCCTGAATTTACTTCTTTAAAATATCTAAATAATTGTTTTTTAAGAAAAAAAGGAAAATAAACTATAACTAAGACTATATTATAGTTTATTTTCCTTTTTTTCTTAAAAACAATTATTTAAGATAATTTTGTTCTTTACGACTACCCCAAATCTTAAACTTGATGAATTTTTTGCATCGGCGATTGAGATTTTTTTTTTTTTTTAATTCTTTTGTACATTTCAACTTTTTTTTTTTTCTTTCCTCTAAAAAATTTACCAATAATAAAAATCGTCAAAATATTCAAAAATATTTTATGTTTTTTTTTTTTTTTTATAAAAGTGCTTGCTAAAATTAGAAATTATTCAAATTTCATATTTCGTATTAAAATATGAAATATTATTATATTACTAACATTTAAATTAATCGTATTCTGTATTTTTAATCATATTAAAATATGTAAAATATACTGAACTATAAATTAAAGGTAAAATATATATTTATGAACACTTCATTTTCATGACTAATTTTTTAGTGACTAGTTTGGGAACAAAGGTCAGCATATAGACGGGTGGCTGGTTAGTTAATTAGGAAACAGGAAATAGTTGAAGGATGAACCTTATCAGCCCAGGCCAGTATTTGATAAAAAAATAAACAGATAATGCATTAAAATAACAGATAATGCATTAAAATAACAAAAACTGACAAATTAATCTACGACGACTCCTTAATTAATTATTTCCAGTACAGTATATCACATAATGAAAGAACATGTCATTACATGAGTATCGCAAACTGTAAAGGTCAATCGAAGGTCAAAGGAAACTAGCATAATAAGCTCATCGCCTTTCTTCGATGATGATTAAAACCTCCATTCTAATTACTTTAAGCTTCGTTATTCATCGAGATATCGAGTTTAATAAATTATTTTCGGACGCAATCAATAAAACTTTTCTGCATTCGAAGTTATCTCCTTTCGGCGTGGAATATAGAAGAAAAATAAATTCCTTCCGAGTTTTCATATCAAATTTATTTAACCTTGGAATAATAATAAAAAAAAAAAAAAAACCAAAATGATTTACGCTCAACTTTCTAATTGCATCGAATAATTGATGCAGGTGCTTTTCATGGAGCCAGATGCACCTGCATTTGGATTTAAGAACTTTTTACGTTAATTTGCGCCAGATAAATCCACAAAGGAATTAAGAATTTGCATTTGAATAATCCCGGTGTTAAAAAAACCTGAGTGGTTTATTAAAACTTTCTTCCCCCAAACATTCTATTTCTGTTCTAATTCTGAATTTCTTTAATCAAAGTACGATTAGCTGGTGGTCATTGATCCGTGAAAACAAAATGGAAATCTAGTTAAACACTTCAGTTGGAAAGGATGGAAGTTAAGGATATTTCATAGAACCCCATTTGCATGCAAATTGTTTTTGCTTCTGAAGAATTTGTACTGGTTAATTTTCGAGGTAGAAAATTTGTCTTCTGCTTTTATTTTATAACCTTTAAATAAAAAAAAAAAATCCTAACTATATTCATAACTAACTATACTTATCAGGTCTGTACATAATATAAAGGAGTAAAGTATTTTGAATTCCTTATTCTGCTTTTATCTTATAAGCTGTACATAAAATAAATCATAACTATATTGATAACTAACTAAACTTATCAGATCAATACATAATATAAATGAGTAAAGTATAACCTTCCTTTTTTGTGTAAACTTTTAAACAAATTCTAACTTGAATATTTATTCTTTCATAATTTTTTTTTATTCTTATCCCACTTGGTAGACAATAATATCTGGACCAGGAGGAACAACACGTGTGGTCTGATGGAAGGAGTGAAAGGGGAGGGCAGCTTCTATTGTGATGGAGCACCCGTAGGTAGAAGTCCGACTTGGATCCGTGACATAGATGAGGGACGGCAGTGCCTTCCGAGGGACCTTTAGGGAAACTACCTCGCATTTGCGTATCTCATGAGAGAAAACCCTGAGGTAAACTCCCTCCAGGTAGGAAAACTAACGAGGTAAAATATTGAACATTACAAATGCCATCGAAGCTCCTCGTTTTTGAACAACTGTGGCTTTTGCCAACAACAAAGTAACCAGTGGATTGCACATACGCCCTAATGGCCACCAGCGGCACTTGTTGCCACTGAACACCGAGTCGGGCATTTTCAAAATCTGTTTCTTTTTATTGAAAAATTAGGTTGTTTTCTTCAAATTTGACTGGGATTATTCTGTATTCAAGAGGTAAAAACATGGCAAATTCAACGTTACTGATTGATTGAATCGTTATTGTACTATCACTTTTAAGAATGAGAATCACAATATATGGCATATTGTTATTCACACAAACTCTTGTATTCTCTTTTCCCTCGAACCATTCTGGACCACACATTTATTTTGCCCATGTATTGTTTGTCTCCCTACGATCCTTTTGTGCACACTTTGGACTAATTAGATTGAGATCTACAGTTTAACATGGATTCCGAACCACTGGCAAACATCCACAGGCTCCAGGATTCGTACCTGGAGCCTGTGATGCCTGCTAGCCAATTAACCATCGGGCCACTCTTCCATTCCTCTGATAGACATGAGGATTTTCCAATCTGTTCGATTTTGTGTGTATCGAAATGAGCTCCCTCAATTTCAAAGCCTTTACGGTTTTTTCTAGTTTCAAACTCTCATTCTCTTTACAGCCAACGTAAAGGAAAGACATTCCGGCGCACCGATTTTTCATTATTTTTCCCAGTATAATTGCATTAAATTAATTTTGGTTCGTATGACTTCGTATATATTAATATCATCATATATTTATCTTCTTTTATTTGGTGAAACAGCCCTATGACTTCTGTGATATTAAACAATATTATCATGCATCTATCTTATCTTCTTCGTTTTCTTCTTCTTCATTGGCCCAACAGCCCCATGGTGGACCAAGTACATCTGTCTACCAGCAGATTTCGAGACAGGGGAGGTTTACTTTTACGGGATGTCAGCCCTACACCCAACTCTCTACAGTCATATTTGACAGGGATTCAAGGTCTACAGGGGTCCAAGTGGATTACGAACCATTACAAGCATCCATGGCACCGCCGGGGATCGTGACCCAAACCTGTGACACCGTGCACTAGTCACTCTGCCCATATTTACCTTTACAACAGGAAATTTTAATAAATATTTAAAAGCTCTCTCTGTTTTTATTCAGAAATAATAGAAAAATTATTCTTAAAATATTTAAATTCTTCATTTCTAAATTAATTGTGCATAGATAAATTAAAAAGATTAAATTTTTCAAATAAGAAACTCTTTACAGTTTGGAAAACAAAATCTAGAGCATTAAAAGATTAATATTATTTAAGAAAAACTCTTTTTTTCAACTGATACGGAATTTGAAATTTATTTTTCTGTCTTAATTAACACGGTTTTTCTTTTTGCATATATTTCTTCACACAATAATTTATATTAAACTTATAAATAACAGTATATATCAACTGCGACTTGAACCACTCTTTCTTTCTTTCTTCATCTCATACATGCTTAACTCTTTTCTTCCTTTCTAATCTTCATAAATTTTCTCTAAACGGGGAACCGCGGAGTCGGGATTTTCGCAGGGAGATCACAGAGGCGAGACAGAGACTGAGACGGAGACGCAGCAAAGAAAACACAAAGACGGGATTAGATGCATAAGCTCTAATGCTGAGAATTGCGTCCAAATGAATGCACATCTAAGATGGTTGGTTGTGCCGGTGAAAACAAATCACTCCAGGGATTAACATTACTCGAGGAGTTAAGGAAGATAAGATCAGCACAATAGTGTCAATTAGTTCATTTTATTTGAATAAATGGGAAGTGTTTCTACATAAATAGAAAGAAAAGTAATAAGTTCAATTTCATGGTTTGGGGTTTACCGATTTATATGCATCCATATCTTTAATATTTTAACCGACCCTTAAACTTCAATCGTTGTTAAAATGTTGTAAGTTCAGGTGCATACCCGACTCGTGGCTCAGTGCGCCTCTGGTGAGCATTAGAGCTGGGATGTTCTGCAGATTACCTCATTTGTAACACTACTTGGGTTGGGGTTGTCAGGGTTTTCTCTTACACGATACGCAAAAAAGGGTAACTCTCTCTAAAAATTAATCCCAAGGTACTGCTCTATGACTTCTGTTATATTATCAATATTATCTTATATGTATCTTCTTCTTCTTCATTGGTGCAACAACCCTATGGTGTGCCAAGGCTGCTTGCCTACTGGCAGATTTCGAGACAGGAGAAGCTTTCTTTTTACAGGGTAGGGATGTCTACGCCTGACGCTCTACAGTCATATTAGACAGGGACCTGCGGTTTAAAGTGAATTCTGAAACACTACAAAAATCCATGGCACCATCCAGACTCGAATGCGAAACCTGTGGCACCGAGCTCTAGTCACTCAGTCATCAAACCCCATATTTATTTTCACAGCAGGGAATTTTAATAATTGCTTAAAGACTGTTTTCCTCCTTTTTTTCAGAAGTACAAAAATTATTCTTTGTATAATTAAATTATGCATTTCTAAATGAATTAGTCATAGATAAATTACAAGGATTACATTTTCAAAAAAGAAAGCTTTCATAGCTTGAGGAACAAAATTTTGTGCATTAAAAGATTAATAAAAAAAAATAATAAAACGTTTTTTTCTCGATGAAGTAATCAAGAAAAAAAAATTTTTTATTTTTTTAACTGATACAAAATTTTAGATTTATTTTTCTGTATAAATTAACACAGTTTTTCGTTTCATATATTTCTAGGCACAGTGAATTTGTTTTAAATCCCAATGTTTTAAATGTCAAAATATTGGAAATGCGACTTGAACCACTCTTTCTTTCTTCATCTCATACATGCTTAACATCTTTCTTCCACATAAATAAAAATAAAAATAATAAGTTCAATTTTATGGTTTGGGGTTTACTGAGTTATAAGTATTCATATCATTAATAATTTACCGACTCTTGGGGTTTACTAAACTTCAGTCATGGCTAAAATGTGATAAGTTCAGGTACATACCCGGCTCGTGACTCAGTGACCTCTGGTGCGCACTGGGGTAAAGGTTCAGTCGGCTTTTCAATGGCGGCTTTGTTGTAGATACTGTTTCAAAAACGAGGAGAATCGATGACGTTTGGGATGTTCACCATCTTATCTTGTGGGTCGAACTACCTGGTGGTAGTTATCCCGGTTTGCTCCCATACCATACGCACATGTGGCGTAGTTTCCTCCTAAAAGTCTTTCCGGAAGGCAGTGCCCTCCTTTTTCAGCGTTACGGAGTCAAGTCAGATTTCTACTCTTTTTCCCCATCACAACAGAAGCTTCCCCTCATAGTTTTAAATACAAAATCACATTCATTTCATACATTTTCAACTTTAGACCTTTAGACTTTTCCTTGCCAGTTTGGGTTTTATTAATGTTTTACAACTTTTTAAAAAAATAACAAACACTTAGAACAAAAGGAAGAAGCTGATAATCTGTCAAATTAAAAATTTTATTAATTTACTTTTGAAGTAGTATTTTTCTAATGTAATTAGTCTTCAATTATATTTCTATGCATTACATTATTTTTATTTTGGTCCTTATAAATTTGTTATATTATTATTAATATCAGATCCTCTCTGGCGGTCGATACCGCAGATTTCATGTTAGAGTTCAGGAGGTACCATGGATTTTTGCAGAGGTTTGGAATCCACTTCAAACCATAGGTCCTAGTCTAATATTACTGTAGAGCTTTCGGCGTAGAACTAACAACCCTACTCCGTAAAAAGAAAAGCAAAATTTTATGTTTCGGAATGTGCCAGTAGGCTGAAGGCCTTGGCCTACCATGAGGCTGCTTCATCATTGAAGAAGAAGAAGAATGTTAAATCTCTGATATAGCTGATTTGGAATTGATTCAGTGTTACCAGGGAATTGGGTCCTAAATGGCCTAATGTCTAGAGCACGGCGCCCGTTGCCACAGGTTTCAGGTCCAACCTGTTTGAAGTGTTTCGCAATCCATTTTTGAGCAGTAGATCCCGGTCTCATATCACCGTAGAGCGTCACAGAGCCCAATCAGACTTCTCACCCACATCATTCCCAAACTGTATTGGGGCAACACAGCTCTAGGAACAGTGATGTGGTGTCGTGTAATAGTAATAGTCATATTAGACCGAGAACTATGGTGTAGTAGTAGTAGTTATCAGGGAATAATCATGAATGTCTGCTACAATATACCTACAAATAGATGATAGAATGCTTCAGTAGAGTTGTTCTCTAAACATAATTTGATCACGTTTATGTTACCATCATCCTTTAAATGAAATCTTCATGTGTAAAACCTTATAAAACTCCAAAAACTCTTTAGACCGTTTGCTGAATTTTAAAAAGGACCTAACAGAAAGTTCTTTCTCGCAGTGAATCAGTGAAATGCAAAATATTTTCTGAGAATGAATGCATTTTTACCCGAGTAGAAGGAATTTTAACATGGCATGGAAAGATCCTCTTTTTTCTTTTGCAAAACAAGCAAAATAAACAATGAATGATAAAATTTTTAGTGTTTTTGAATTCTGTTCATGAAACTAAATGTAATTTCTAGAAAGTTTAAAGATTTTCTACTCCCTTTTGCAAAAATGCCATTATTTTGTCTTCTTAATAGTTATTGGCAAGTTAGTGAAAGTCAAGTCAAAAGAAAGTTAGTTAAATCAAATAAATCTCCCTTTATTTATTCTTAACTACCTTCCATGCCCAATACGAAGTTACTACGTTTGGGCCGCCATTATAGAAAAGAAATGTAACAGTTAGTAAATTAAAAGTACTAAAATTCTCTCACAACTAACTAGACAACATTTAAACATGCTGCAGAAATATACACTCAAGAGCCAAAACATTATGACCACCTGTCAATAACGAGTTGGCCCACCTTTGGGGAGCAACACAGCTTCAACCCGTCTTGGCATGGATTAATACCGCCACTTAATACCAGTTAAATACCACTTCCACCTGATCACGTGCCTTCCACGTCATCCAGGCTAGTTCATTGCAAAATGTAGGGGTGGTCTTAGTGTTTTGGCTCTTGAGTGTAAGTCTGTCTACCACCTTGTGTTTTAAGTTATTTTGATAGATTCAATCTCATAAACTCCTTTTAAGAACTACATCCTAATTCACGTTTAAAAATAAAATCAACTAGTCGAGATAGGGTAGTTTTATTATAAGTCGCTATTGAATTGATAAGTTATTACTATTAACTTATGGTATTAAAATGCATCACATCTTCTTGTTAATTATAAAAGGCATTGTTGTTTTCGAATGCAGAAACTTTATCTTAGGGACTAAACATTTATTGAAACAATATATACACAGCAGATTCAATGTTATCCAATTTTGTCACAAATATCTTGCTATAAAGCATCCACCTTGTGTCAACTCATTGTAGAACGATCATCCCCAGAAACTTCAAGCACAACAAAAGGACGTTTTGCTGTTTGGCTTTATTGTTCGGGTTTTGAACTAAAGTCTACATCATCTGTTATTTATCAGTCCATTTTTACTGTATTCTAAATTAAAGAACACAGCTTTCTGGTATTTACTTTTCTATATTAACTGATATTTTCAGGTGAGAAGACAATATTTATCTTATTTGGAAATAATTATTTATGAGTATTAAAAATAACTGAAAGAAAGAACTTGATTAATGTTGGTTACTTAAATCAATTCACAAATTTAAATTATTATTAGTGTCATAGATAAATAAATAAATATCAACCAAATAATCAATATTATGAATAATAATAAAAAAATTGATTTATTTTTACTAGGAAAATACATAATTTATATAACATAATATAGCCTTTAAGGATGAAAGTTTTTATACAGAATTTTGTAACATGTTAATTTAGATATTAATTAATTGGAAAGGTTATTAGTAATTCTGTTGTATCAAAGTCTTTTCGAATACTGCAAATAAATATCTTCCTAAGATAATTTCATAAAACATTATACAGTAATCACATTTAATTTGATATGAACACACAAATATATGATTAAGCTCTGAATTGATAGGTCGTTCCTACATTGCATTTTATTTTAAATTATAATATTATGAATAACTAATATGGTGAGTTGAAATTCTCATTAGGAGATATCATTAATTCCAAACATCTTCTGATACGCTCATAATTACTCTTCATTTCAGTAATGAGTGTTTTTGACTGACTAAGACATGCTTTTCAAATTATTTTAACGATTGTTAACATTGCCACCACATAAAGTATATGAAACGAAGCACTCATACTTCACTTTCATATAACAAATAAATATGCATTTTTTTAAAACAAGATTCTTTAGACTATTTCTATCTATATAATTAATTCTCTTATTAAAGATAAATGAGTTAAAAGTATAATTTTAGTAACAGCAACCGGATAATTGAACTCGTTAGTTAAAACTTATGTAACTTAAATTTGAAATCAAAGGATTTCTGATTATTTCTTATATTTTTCAAGGAAACCTTTCTGTATATTAGTAACAATATTTTTGGACAAATTCATATTCCTTTAACATTTAGTGATATTTTTTATTATAGTTAAACATAAATATTAAGATTTATACATAATGTTTAAAAATGGTTTCGGGTCTAAATGAATACAGTCGTTTGAAATTTGTTATGGTTACTGACTAGTAATAATTTAATAAAAATCATAATTTGTAATGATGCTTCCTTCTATACACTGGCAAGAGTATACCTCGGTGGCGTTCAGGATAAATGGTCATAATCATTTAGTCAATGGTCTCACCCGAGAGGAAGTACAAAGAGAGTACTGCTCCCGCTGAAAAAATTTATTTTATAGTCTGTCATTCCGAAATTAAATATATTTAGCTCATCCCTGCACATTAGTTGGCCTAGAGACGTTCATCAGGAGAAGAAGTATATTTTGCACACTCTGGTGTAACCGTGTTTTTGGCTGTGAAGTGAAATCCTTCCATGAATCTATATTTATCTACCTTTGAATGTGTTAAATATTGTATTTCTCTAAGTGTATTTGTGTGGTGTTTGTGCGTGTGTCAATAAAGCTGTGAGTTCTCCAACCTGTGCCGCAAGTATCTCAACCCAACCACACCCAGTTACAATCTGGTTGCCCACCTTGCACACTATAAATGTTATTTACTGAAACGGTGAGTAATTATAAGTATATAGTAAGATTTCTGATATTCATGATAATTTTTGATGAGATTTTTAACTCACCATATTTCTTACTAATAATATTATAATTTCAAATAAGGTGTAATGTAAGTAAGAACTAGATATTTATTCAGAAATTAATCTCGTATTAGTGTGTTCATATCGAATTATTACAGTTTATATTAAATACGAAAAATTTTAAAGAAATTATCTTAAAAAAGATGACATTTATTTGCTTTAATCGAAATGATTTTAATTCTAGAGAATTAATTAATAACAACTTTTCCAAATAATTAGTGTTTTAAGATTAATTAATATGCCTTAAAATGTATAGACGTTTTCAACATTAAAATTTGTATAATGTTATTCTAATTTAATTTATTCAACATGCTGCAGAAAACTTGACCTTCTCGAGAGAAGGCCACTATTTGATGCTGCTAAAAATCTTTCTGTTAAAAAGATTTTTTTCATAGATGAATTTAAATTATTATATTCCTTAAAAAAGCTGATTGAAGTTGTTAATAAAAAAATTATATCTCTTATTTATTAAATAATTTATCCTAAATAATGAAACGAATTTTGGAATATAGGTCTCATTAATTTATATAAAATATTAATTTTACCAAAATATTATGAGTTTTTTCGCATATTTTATTTTATATCCTTTTCAAAAGTAATAAACTTTCATTTACTCAGAAAATATATAATATCTCATTGCTGTATAATTTTGAAACACATAACTTTAAATCTATAAAAGACAAAACGCAAAAAAAAAAATAAAATATAAGTAAGAAAAAAAAGAAAGCAAAAGATATTGATAGGGAAGTGTTTACTATTAAAGATCAAGAGGAAATACACCATAAAACAACTTCAACAGAAGTAAATGATGAAAGTTGTTCTGTATATATAGTTACCATGGTTACACAAGATTTTTTTTTTTTTTTTTTTTTTACATATTAGCAATACTTGTTTTTGCCGTCATCATCAGGAGTTTGTTTTGATGGATGTAGTTTTTAGTTTTGAAAATAAAAGTAATGCTACTTAAAATGATGTATTAAAACTTAATTATATCAAAGAATAACAGTGGTGTTGTATTTTTGTATTGAATTGTCGTGATATTTTTCGAATATATTTAGTCTCTGCAATAATAATAACAATTATAAATATGAAAAAAGAAAAATTTTCAAAAAGAATATTTAAGTAATTATGTTAATTATGTAAATATTTAAGTGACTAATAAATATTAATCTTTACGCGTGAAATAGTTTGGAACACAAATAATAAAAATTATTTTTGTTAAGAATAATAAATAATGCATAGCAATGAAATAAGAAGGATATCAATACATAAATAAAATCCAAATTGCTGTAACTCTCGTTTATAAATATATTTATGCCTAAAAGATCTAAAAAATGAATTTAAATAGGTTTAAATCAACCTAAAATCAATATAATCTGAATTATCAATTATAAAGTTTTAGAAAAAAAAAAAAAAACTGAATCACTTAAAAAAGCATCTGATAACTAATAAATATTTTTTGACAATTAAACAAAACTCATTTATATTACATATATATAAATTATACATTGTAATTGTAAGGATTAATTAAGACTACAAGAATCATACCTTTTTTTGTCATAAAAATAGAAGAAAAAAATTTATTTTTATTTAATAATTCGTTATTAATTAGCATTGTTTTTTTTGGTTTTATTTTATATGTATATAATATTCTTTATATATAAAAACAAACAGTTCACCAACGACGATAAATGGAGTCATTGCGCTGGGGTGGCCTTTTTGGGAATAATTATCCCTCATTTGCGCGTCGAACTGAAAAAAAAATTCTCAAAACCTTTTATTATGCCGACTGACTGTTGTACAATTGAGTCAATTGTCATAATTGCTATACGATAGACTTTTACTAAAAATAGAAACTGCAGTGAACGCCAGTAGAAGATTAAAATCTTAGTCCTTATGTAAGCTAAAATTATTTAAATTTAATATATTACATAAAAAAATTTTAATAAACACAGTAAACACCTGGCAAGAGAGCCTTCTGTGGCATTCAGGAAAAATAATCAATGGATCTAGAGACTCTCACCCGAGAGGAAGTACAGTGAAACTACGCGCTTCTGTGGAGAAAAGTAGAGAAGAAATATATTATCACAACCCTGCGTATTAGTTGACCTACAGACTCCTACCTGAAAGGAAGTATATTTCGTGCACCCTGCGCGTAGCAGAGTATAGGATTTTCAACTTAGAAGTGGACTCCTTCCTGAATTTATAATTATCTGTCTTTCAATGTGTTAAATGTTGTATGTCTCCGATTATGTGTGTGTGGGGTATTTGGGCGTGTGTAAATAAAGCTGTGAATTTCTATCCTGTGCCGCAAATATCTCAAACCAACCACACCCAGTTGCAATCTGATTGCCCAACCTGCTCACTGCAACACTTACAAATTTTGTCATTCAAGAATGAAAGAAATACTTCAAAAATAATATTTGCAAATAATAATACGAAAAATTTGAAGCGGGGGATGTTTTTAATTTTTTGCCAGTCTCTATAATGAAATGTTTCTTTTAAAAATTTGATGATGAAGACGAGAATTAAAGATAGGAGTCCTTAAAAATAGCCTTGGGTTCAAAAGTTTTAAATGCAACTCCTATGGGAAATTTTTTTCCATTATTTTTCTATATAATTTTCACGAAAGAATTTATTAAAGAATTTAAATAAAATAAAATAAAAGTACATGTTTCTAAAACAGTAATAAGTTTTGCCTCATTTACTCACTTGAATATTTTTTTTTAAAATATATATATATATAATTATTTTGGAATAAATCATAAAAATATATATAACATTAAATCTTAGATAAGCGCTCGTTATTTTATTTTAGCTCACTATACTATATGATTTTTATAAATTTAAAAACAAAATAGTTGCTGGTAATATTATAGAGATTACTTTCATATTGACACATTTATAATTAGTGATTTGAAAATAATGTTGCTTTTTGTGGTAAAATAATGAAACAATCAGCAACTTCAGAATAACAGAAAGAAAAATTACAAAATTTTTGTAAAAATAAATGTAATTTTATTTTATTATTTTCATAGATCTGCATCCTTATATAAATTCATTGAATTTTAATCACTTTCGGTTAAAAATATTTTTTACGAAACAAAAAAGAAATAAAAAGGTTAAACTGAATATATATGCAAGAAAATATTAAAAACATGCTAGAGCAATAGAAAAATACTATTTAAATCATTGGTAGATGTCTTCTATAGGCTTATATTTAAATAAAATGCGATGAAACTGTAAAAATGATGATTTTGAAGTTAAATATATATATATATATATATATATATATAATCTGTACATAATGATTATATGAACTGTTTTTCAGTCAGACAAAAAAAAAAATTTAATCAATTGAAAGATAATACAAATTATTTGGAGCTATAATACGGCAAGAGGATTTAAATATTTAACTGTTTTTAATTTTTAATTTGGAATATTAAGATTTAAAATAAAACAAAGATTTTTATTGATGAGATTCGCTTTATGAAAATTAATATGAAATTCCCCGAAAATTTTGTTTACAAACAATATAATTTTGTTATGCAATTTAAATATATCAGTGAATTTCTTGCTTAATAACTTCTAATTTGGTTCTCTATTTCCTAATTTATCTGTTATCAACATTCATTTCAACATTCGTCCTCAGTAACTCAACACATTCGTTTCAACATTCGTTTTCAACATTTTCCATATTGAATTCTACCAAAAAATTCCCGAAGTAAAAACTAACCACCTTCAAACTCATTTAAAACATCATGAAAATTAAATGATTAAATAGAATAATATTTTTAAAAAAATATAATTGGTAAAAGCTATGAATTAGTTTTGAATTCCGTTTACTACTTGAATTGTTGAGATTCGTTTTATTTGAATCAATATTAAATTTTTCGAAACATTTTGTTTGTAAACAGTATCATTTTTTATGCAAGTTAAAAAACTCGGAGATTTTTTTTTGCTCAGTTAGTTTTAATTTGATTCTCCATTTCCAACATCCATCTGTTATCCACATTCATTTCAACATTCGTCCCCAACATTCATTTTCAACATTTTCCACATTGAATTCTACCAAAAATTCACAAAATGAAACTAATCACCTGCAAACTCATTTAACACATCATTAAAATAAAATAATCAATTAAAATATTATTTTTAAAAGTGCAATCATGAAAGCTATGAATTTGTTTAAAATTCCCTTTACTATTTCATTTCAAAATGTTGTTCAACTTAATTGCCACGCCTTCTATACATAACTGAATCTTATTGATTAATGTTTACAAAATGGAACGTACCAAACCCCTAAAACTTATTCCACTCTTTGTATGACATGAAATTCTCTTTATCTAAAACAATGGGAATAAGCCCTGCCTAATCCCTTTATTTTTGCACACCCCTCCACCCACGGCACTGAGCATGCGCAAAGCACAGGTACACAGAAGGAGCGAACTCCAGTGATAGTCTCCATTCATGATCGCAGTCTTCTCCTATCTTCCATCAAAGCCACCGGTCCGGAGATTCTCCTCCTTCGAACGCCACAAATCGAACCTTTCTCTCCTCCTCTTGACAAGAGGGTTTTGTCTCCTCTCCTCTGGAACAGCTGGAAAAAATCAGCTGTCCGTGCCCGCAGCTGGAAAATCGCTTACGAATTTGTTTATAATAGTTTAGATGTTGGCGCTCGTTGTTTTAGGATAGGACAGTTTAGAAGTTCCAAAAAGTAGTGTTGTTTAAGTTAGAACTTTTTTTTCGGTTTGGCTTTGGTGTGGTAAAACAAGAGAAAGTTGTTCTATTCGAACGAACTATTATTGTTCTATTCTGTTAGAACTGTTCGATGTCAAAGATCTAATTGAAACTTTGTTTGTGGACTCGAGAAGAAGTTTTTTGTCTAAAAGTAATAAAACTATTTTCATAAATATAAGCAGTTGCTTCATATTTTATGAGAGACTAAAAAAGACTATTTTGCAATTTGTAAAAGACTAATAACATTTCTTTATCTCATAATATAAATATAAGCAGTTTAAATAATTGGAAAAAGAGGAGATGAAATAGAGTTATCTGATTATTGAAGATTATTCGACAATAAAGAATTTGTGAAGGTAAGGAATTTTATTTTTAAATAATTTCTTTTTAAATTCAATTCACATTTAAATATCAAGTGCAGCTTATATTTTTATTTTATTGTATGCATTTTAGTGACTTTTTTATTATCATTTTCATGCCTATTTAAGAAAGACAGATTGCCTATTTGAGTTAGAACTTTTCCGGTTTGGTTTTGTATAAAATATGCGGTATGGTAAAACAAGAGAAAGTTGTTTTTTGTGGAACTGTTAGATGTCAAAGATTTGACTAAAAACATTGTTTGGTAACTCAAGAAGAAGTATTTTTGTCTAAAAAGTAATAAAACTATTTTCAAAAATACTAACAGTTGCTTTATATTGAGAGATTGCAGAAAGTCTGTTTTGTAGTTTGTAAAAGACTAATAACATTATTTAATCTCATAATATAAATATCAACAATTTTCAATTTTAAATAATTGAGAAAATGCGACGAAATAGAAGGATCTGAATATTGAAGTTTATTCGAAAATAAAGAAGTATTTGCTTTTGTATTGTAAAGATCGTTCGAGAAGATATGAAATTTTATACTTAAATAATTTTCTTTTACATTCAGTTCACATTTAAATATTAAGTGCAGTTTATATTTTTATTTTATTGTATGTATTTTTGTGACTTGTTTAATTATCATTTTTATTGCCTATTTAAGAAAGACAGAATTTTTCTCAGAAAATTCTAAAATTTTCAGTGAATTTTTCTGAGTAACAGAATTTTTCTCAGTAATTGAAATTAGTTATTTTGTAGGAAAAAACATACTTCTATTTTCAACACAATTTTTAAATATTGTGTTGAATATTGAAAAGAATTGAAAAATTGTTCTGTTTAATTAACAAAGGTGTAAAATTCCATTTTTTATAAAATGCTGATTTATGTTAGAGTATATTACTTGGGTAACTAAAGAATTGCTTAATTTTTAATGATAAAAAAATATGTACTTCTTAATTTTTTAATATTATTAATTATTGATAATAAAATTTAACAGTTTTGAATACAATAAAAAATAAATATTACTTTAATTATTGTCTCAAAATAGAAATGTCAGTTAAATTGTAGTAAAAATAATTCACAGTTATAGACTTAATTAAATTTTTTTTTAATTTTACTGAAACTGTTTTATAATCTTTCAATATATTTAAGATCAGTTCAACTATCAAATTTTAAGAAATTCTGTTTTTGTAAAACTATTGACACCATTCAGCACCATTGAAAATTTCGTCAACATTTCCTTAAATGATTTTTTTAAACTTGTATAAATTTATATTGTCCTGCATAAAATTTATATGATAAACAGTAAGAATTATATAAAAGTGAATTTTAGATTACATGAGCAACTTTTCAATATATTAATGTTATAATTTTTATAATAATTTCCATATTTTTAAACAAATTGTTTTTTTTTTAAATATAATTTATTAGATTTATTACTTTTTAGTATCGAAATGGAAAAAGAAAAAAATACTCAAAAATATTTTAATATTTAAAAATTTATTTTAATATTCAAAAATATTTTAATATTCAAAAAATATTTTAATATTTAAAAATATTTCAATATTTAAAAATGTATTTTAATATTCAAAATATATATTAATATTTAAAAAAATATTTTAATATTCAAAAAATACTTTAATATTTAAAAAATTTATTTTAATATTCAAAATAATTTTAATATTTAAATAATAATATTTAAATATTTTTAAATATTAAAAAATATTTTAATATTTAAAGTTTATAAATATTTAAATTAATATTTTTCATCACATTATAAATGTTTTTATAAGGAATTAATATTTTATTCTTATTATGACAATAGTCTTGCAAAAGTGCGCACTTTCTGATTCGTTGCTTTTTAACATTCTAGAAATTTTTCGTGTTTTTTGTTTTTGTACTTTTAAAATTGAACGACTGGTATGAAGAAAAATAAAAAATTTTTCTTGCGTTAATTTTAAAAAAAAATAATTATTAAATAAATTTAATTTTTTTACGTTGATTTAAGGAAAAAAGGGATAAATATTGAGACCCTTTCTTTATTTCTCGGGAAAAAAGAACGAGGAAAAATAAGTTTAAATATAAAATTAATTTTTAGATTACATGGGCAACTTATGCTTGTATTAATAAACGAGAAATATAAGTACTTTTGTATTATCCTCGAATTTGTTGACCAGAATATCCTTACATTTCAAATGGTTTAATATGGTTAATTAAGCAGAAATATAAATATAATATATTGAAGGATATATATATATATATATTGAAGTAGGTTTATGAATTTTTAAAACCATTAGTTTAAGTTCTTTTCTCTATTCTTTTGTAAACTACTGGCTATACGAAATGCAACACTTCGAAAGAACAGAAAGGAACTTATTGCTACTTAATGGGATTAACTTATGGAACTTAATGGGATTT
This sequence comes from Caerostris extrusa, assembly GCA_021605095.1. Taxonomy (NCBI): domain Eukaryota; kingdom Metazoa; phylum Arthropoda; class Arachnida; order Araneae; family Araneidae; genus Caerostris; species Caerostris extrusa. The sequence goes on from BPLR01018973.1 coordinate 115,515, forward strand.
TTTTATGACTTAGCTTTTGAAATTTGTATGGTGCTGGAACTTGAAAAATATGATAATGAAAAGCTGTGCTGCGTATATAATAATAGTATGCGTCGGCAGCGCCTCTCTCGTGCGAGTAGTTTAAAAAGAGAAAACTCAGAACCGGTTTGAAATATTACAATTGTGTTCTCTCCCATTTCTTCTAGTTAGGAAGCATAATTATGTCACATCGAAAAATAACACATATTGCTTATTTCTGTTTAGAGAAGAAACAGGGTATGAAAATTATTAATAATTTTTATTGAATGAAACCAAGATTATTATGCGAATATAGAGTCGAGCATTCTTGGCACATCAAGAACAAACAGACATCATGTATGCATACATAATGTGTACTGCACTACAATAGAAAGAAACATAGATCATTAATTATGGTGCTATTTAAGTAGAAGGGCGGTAATAATGTGAAGTTTAGGCGATAATTAAGATGCAACACATGCACTGTTATACCACATTTTATAATTACCATTGTATCACTATCTCTATTTCAGAAAGCACTATTTGTACCTTAATCAACTGAAAGTGCAATGGTGCAGAGAATGGACACAACAATATACTAAGAATATTATGTGAATATAAAGTCGACTTAACAATGTCTTTGGTACTTAAACGAGACAACGGATCATGTTTGTATACATAATGTGTATAACACTGAAATATAAAGAAACTTAGATCATTAATTACGGTGCTAATTAAGTAGAAGGGCTGTAATAAGGTGAAGTTAGGCGATCATTGAGACGCAACGCATGCACTATTTGTATCACAATTTATAAAGTGCCACTGTACCCCTATTTGTATTTCGGGAAGAACTATTTACACCACAATCAACTGAAGCTGATATAGTTCGTAGAAAAGATACATCGACAAGACAACATATCTTCAACTGAATTCTGTCTACATCACCAGCCTTTTGATGATGTAGACAGAATTCCACATTCGCGCCACATCAAGGACAAACAGCATGACCTGGCCGATATGCATCGGTGAATCTATCCACCACTACTCAGTGGTATGATGGCCAGTTGGCTATCGCTCTGGCCATTGGCATCACAGTCTTCTTGTTCGAATCTGGTGGTGCCATGAATGCTTGTTAGTGATTAAGCCTAATTAGCCTAAAGTGTGCACAAAATGACCGTAGACCGACAAACCAAATCAAACCACTTCCCATTATAGTATGGGACGTCCTTTATTTCTTTTCCATCTATTACGGTTTACAAAGTACATTCAATTCTAACCAATATATGTTTTTAGTCCTCCATTTCTCAAGCAAATTTCGAACGGGACAATGTTAGATGTGGCATTTAATGTTCAATTTTAGCCAACTTTTAGTCATTCCGCGTCACATTCCGTTTACCATCTGCTAATTAAATAGAAGATAAGCTAATTTAGTAGATTGTTACCAGCTTTTGACCTATCCTGTTATCTATGGACTCCGAACTACTGTACTAGAAAACAAATGCAGTTATACCACATGAACTTCAGCATATGTGAAAGCAGCGTTAAGTGACTCTAAATGTCCAAAGCCTCTTACCTTCCTTGACGAGATATGTAACGGGGATTCATTGCAGCTCATGTCAGCTTATGGGTTTATTGAATTCTGAATAGAGTTGTAATTTAATAATTATGTCTTAGTGACTTCTGTTATTTGGGTAATTAACCAGGTTTAGATTTTTCTTGTTCTTAATAGTTTTAGGTTTTGGTTGGCTTGCTGTATATTACCAATAATATTTGGTCATATGTAAAATTGAAGGAATAAATAGATTAAAAATATATTGTTATTTTACTTCCGTCTAAAGATAATTCGTGGTCGTGGATAATTCATGTCCCCATTAATTATGATGGAATCGTTTTATTATAAACTAAATTGTCTATCAAAATGTTTTTATTTTATTAGATTTCACGAATTGATTATTCTGACTTATAAAGCATAGACTGGCAAATTGTTGGGTAACTTTCTGTTAGAAATTAAATTTTTTAAATTATATCAACTAAAAGATATAACTATGACTGAAAAAAATAAGATATTATTCTTATGAGCTCCTGTAAAATTTGAAGAATTTCCTTAAAAAAAGAAATCATATATCAATCAGAAAGGAGAAAAATATCATGTGAACTTAAAATAAAATTAATCATATATGTGAATATTTGTTAAATATCATAGAATAAATCACAGACAAAAGCGAAAAAAAAATTACAGACTTAATTGATGACTGTTGAGAACTTCTTTTTTTCTGTTTCAAAACTGAACATATTCTTCTGATACCTACGGGCATAGAAACCTATTAAATAATGCTATTTTATAAAAAGGTGCAAATCATTATAATAACGAGTTTTTAAAAAACTGTAGAAAAAAAGATTCATATGTAAATTTGGTTTACAATGCAAAAAAAACTGTTTATGCGTATACAAATGTATAGTTTTTTTATTGAACTATGAACACGGGCCGAATGGCTATAAAAATAAACAAAAAGGAAGAGACGAAATTTTATTAGTGGTTTTTTTACACCTAAACACTTTTATCATTTTCCCAACTAGTCACTATTCATCTGTAAGCACTGCAGATTCGTCAAATCAGACCTTATGCAATATGCATAGAATTACGCAGTCTAGGAGTTCAATCATCATTGATTATTCAACTCCTAGACTCCATCATTGATGATTGAACTGGTTATGATTATGGAAAATATTATTGCTATTGTTATAAAAATAAACACAACAAAAAAGAGATGAAATTTTATTAGTGGTTTCTTACACGTAGACAACTTTATCATTTTCCAAAGTAGTCACTATTCATAAGTACTTTTGATTCTCAAATCATGCCTTATACAAAAGGCATATAATTCCACTGTCTGATAGTTCAATCATCATTGATTATTTTAATATTTCATCAGCCATTGATGATTTTAATATCAGCCATTGATGATTTTAATATTTCACCGTCGGTTTATCATCAGTAACCCGCGTTTAACATTTTAATCGTCGATTTAACATCTTCCCATGTTTTCAATTGAAGAAAAACGTGAATGTAACTGGATTAATGGTCTGTTAGGAAGTTGATCAAACAATTCAATTTTGAATTGGTACCATTCCGCATCTTTCTTTCAATTACTTTTGCATGTTCATAAATAATACACGATTATCGATTAATCTGTACACGTTGTGCTCTATTGCATGGAGAAAGAGAATAAATAAATAAGAGATATTCAATTTTGTTTCCCATTTGGAGGAACCTTGAACTGTGGCAACCATTACAACTCGCTTTCACATGGAGGTCAGTGATACTAAGTGGAAGCTTGCATGTCTATCACCTGCGCAAAAGATGTTTGCTAATGCGCATATGCGATTTCAGCAGTAATGCCATTCAATATTTATAAACAATAGATTCTTTTTCAAAATCTATTTCGCATATAGTATGTATATGTGAGCATTAAAATATGAATGAATCCTTTTTTTTTTTTCTATATGTATTTCTGGCTCGCCCATGAATTCGCTAAATTTGTTGACTATTGTTGCGAAAAACATCGCGTCTTAAAATACTGAGAAATGAGAATAAAGATAAGATAATAAGATAATGATAAATAAGATAATGGATTAATAATATTACAGGAGATATAATATTACAATATATCAAAATTAGTAAATCATAATGCCAAAAACATCCAAATAAACAATTGAATATTAAACAAATCACATTTATCAATGCGTATTCGACAAGAACTGGACTTGAATGTATAGTCTTTCTTCAATATACACCCATATATCGGACTGTTATTGAATAGTATATGAATATTAAATAATTACAAAATTAAGAGAAAAATAATAAAAATTCGTTAAAAAATTAATATCCGTTGCATTATTTAAAAATGATTTCTCTAGGAAACAATTTCTTATTAAATATATCATTTATAACGAAATAAAATCATGTGTAATAAATCATTGCATAATATTCTTTTTCGATTCATGAAAAAAATATTAATCAGTGATTCAATAAAATGAATAAATTATTTTAAATATATAATTTAAAATGAAAAATTACAATTTATGTACATTAAATATTATTTAAAAAGTCATCTTTTAGATCAATAAAATATCTAGTAGAATACTTTGAACAACAAAGACGATATTAACATCTTTAGAATCACACCAAAAAAAGACATTTAATTTTCCTTTTTTAGAATGCAAGAGTTTCTGTTTCTTGTACAAATTTTTATGTTAAATGGCTCTACAAATTTCACTTACGAGTCACAGCCATGATTCTGCTGATAAGATTTATTATTGTCAAGTAAATTGTTTTCTGTTACCCTTTCAAGCGAAGTCACAATTGTTTTTTGGAAACTATAAAAAGTAACATTCAGTATACTTATTGCATGTTTTAAACAATCGACATTTATTTTAACTATTGTTGTGTCTTTCTTTAGTGCAAGAACAATTACATATTGTGCATGCTGTGTGATTGATATTGCATTTTCAGAAATATATATTACATGTTTTAAACAGTCGACGTTTGTTTTAATACTGTTGTGTCTTTATTTAGTACAAGAACAGTTAAATATCGTATATGCTGTGTGATGAGATAATTCTGCCGTTTTATATATGATCAGTATCTAAATAAATCTGGATTTATTTCTCGTCTATAGTAATAAATATGTTTCTTTTATCCATTAAATAATAACATGAAAAAAATATAGCTTGGATCAAATATTATTACAATAAACTAGCCATTCCTCTTTAAGCGCAATCTATAGCTTATTATTTTGTGTCATAATCTTTGTCATTGACTCATTTTTTATGAAACTAAATAACTAAACGAACTTTACTGTTCTGTTCGTCTTGAATTGCGTATCATAGATGGATAATAGTAATAAATTATAGATCAATGGCTAAGTCAACATGCTGCCATTGCAAAATCTGTTGAACAAAGATTGCTTTAGTGATAGATCTAATATATATCGAAAGATAAAGATTATTGGTTCATAGATGCAAGAACGTGAGGGTTAATCTGGTAATATGGGCTTAAAACACTGCTTTAAAAGTGAGTAGACTAGTGGAGATTAGTGCTACGGTTTCTCGTATAAACATTTGGATTTTGGAAATAATATTTATTTAAGTAATTTATTTGATGGGGTGTTTGTAAAAAAAAAAATAACACAACATGCACAGAAAAAAATTACGTTTAAAAATCAGTTTTTATTTGGGATATTCAAATTATGATTTTTGTAGTTTCTTATCCCACTTGGTCGGCAGTAACATCAGACCCAGCCCAGGAACCCGGACGAGTCTTGATAAAGGGTAAAAATGCAGCTTCTTTTTTTTTGTTATTAACCTTACGGCACAAAGAATGGGGTATTCAAAGGAGAAATCTGGCTTTAACCTACCGGTTATACCCCGGACACCTGGGTACCCATTTTAGTCGCCTTTCAAAACATGAATGGGCTAAGTGGGGCTATTCTAACTCTTACTCACACAAAACATGATTGTTAAGTATATTGATTTAATTAATAGAAAACAGATTAGACAATTATCTGAAAAATAATTTTCTAAAGAGCTTCAGCTCAGGCGCTGAATGCCACAGGCTTCGATTTCGAATCCCGGAAGTGCCATGGATGTTTGCAGTGGTTCGGAATCCCGCTTAAACTGTAGATCTCGATCTAATATGAGTGTAGAGCGTTGGAGATCTGGATGACAACTCTACTGCGTAAAAAGAAGCATCTCCTGTCTCGAAATCTGCCAGTTGGCAGAATGCCTTGGCGCACCATGGGGCTGTTGCGCCAATGATGACGATGAAAGAACTTCATACGATCCTATTTTGATTGTGATAATTTCATTTATACGAAAAGAATTACTACAAATCAAATCATGATTATTTCAATTCCAATGTTTATTTTTAAAAAATTGAAATTATTCTTTAAATTAAAGTGGTGTGGGTGACATAATAAATATTTTTCCTATTGACAATACATACTATTACTATTACTATTCTTAAAAAACATTATATTACTAACTATTCATATTTAATAGCACAATATATGCACTGCCAACAATATATGCACAATAATACACAATATATTCTGTTCAATGGATCTTTTAGGATTATAGCGTCTATAATCTGCTAATATATAGACACTCTGGCATATAAAATGGTCAATATTCCAGCCTTAAAACAAAAGAAAATATAGTGTTACAATTAATCGTTACATATGAAATACGAAAGCTTGTATATGTTTCTCCAGTGGTGTGATATCATAAAATGTGATGCCTAGTGTAATAATGGGACTGATGACCGAGTGACTAGGTCTTGGTATCACGGGTTTCGGGTTCGAATCCTGATGAGGGCATGGATGTTTGTGAGTGGTTCGGAATCCATGTTAAACTGTAGATCCCGGTCTAATTAATTAGCACAAATTGACCGTAGACCGACAATTCAAAGCAAACCATAGTAGTTTCATAGATATTTATTAAAAATAATTTTTAACTTTACACTCGTATAGAAAAGTACTTGATAAAAAAACTAACTCCCCTCAGTCTGTGGTTGATTTTAATATCTGTTCTTCCTCATTGGCACAACAGCCCCATGATCAAGTGCGTATGTCTATTGCCAGATTTCGTAGCAGGGTTGGTTTAGTTTGTGCACACTAAATGTAAATGTAAATTTTGTAGGCCAATTAGACCAGGCAATAGTGTTTAACGTGGATTCCGAACCACTCACAACATCCATGCCACAGCCAGGATTCCAATCTAAAGCCTGTGGTACTCATTAGGCCCATTATGTTATAAAGTTCAGAGGGCTAGCCAATTGACAATCAGGCCGCCTCGAAACAGATATTTTCTTTTTACTATGTAGAGTTGTCAGCCCTACAGCCAACAGTAATTTTAGACCAGGACCTGCGGTTTAAATTGGATTCCGAACACTACAAACGTCCATGACATCGACGGGACTCGATCCCGAAAGTTGAGGCAACCAGTGCCAGAGCGTTAATCACTCAACCATCGATCACCTTATCCTAGTATCCGTTACTGAGTATATTTTTAAAGTTTGTTATGAATCAATTGCTTTTTATCTTATTTTTGTTAATTTTTAAGAATATCAGTATAAATAAATTTCTATCTTATACGAAAACTGAAGCCTTCATTTAAAAATTTGCTGTTTTGTTTTTGTACAACCGAACTCATTGCACTTGTGTACTTGGAAATTACAGGCCATAGTAAATCAGTGTCACGTGATTTCTACGATAGACGCGAATGGTTTCCCAACGGATACGGATTCCAAACTACTGATAATTACGGGAAACTTGCGTATCGTGTTCTGGAATGATGTAAACACATTAATGATGTACTGGAATGGTGCAAATATGTTAATGGAATCATTGCTCGTTTGGAGCGATTCACTAAAACGACAACCACCAATGCTTCCTATAAATTCAAGGTAAATTGTGCGGTAGACATTGTTGATGTTAATAAAACCGTGATAATTATGAAATAAGAATATTTTTCATTAATTTTTTAAAGATAATTCTTCATACGTAATATAAGTATGAAATGTATATTGAGAATCCAGAAGAGAAGCATTTATAATTAACACGCTGAATAAAATAAGGGTAGCGTTTTTTACTGTGGCGATCGGTGATACAGGTTTCGGACATGAGTCCCGGCGTTACCATAGATGTTTGCAGGGTTCGGAATCCATTTTAAATCCATCCTGGTCTAATATGATTATTGCGTTTAGGGCTGACAAACCTAATCCCAAAGAGACACGATCTCCTGTTTCGAAATCTTCCAGTAGGCAGACGGTCTTGGCCCATTATGAGGCTGTTGCGAAAATGAAGAAAGTATTTTCTGATAAGTATTTAAGAATATCAGGTGATAGATATACAGGTGGAATAAAGAGATCTTAAACAACTTTCAGGGTGAGTCAAACATACAAAAATATGGTTTTTTTTAATACGAATATCTGTTTTTCAACGCAACGCTAACAATATACAGAATAAACTTTATTTAAGCGAATTCCATAATTTCTGCTAAAATGGGAGAATAACAAGCATTCCTTGTAACATGTGATTTCAGCAAGAAATGAATCCAGGATATTTTAATAAAATTGTGTGAAACTATTTAATACGCGATAAGTCCAGCGAGAGGGGCATCTAGGCTTCTACGATCTCGTGATTTCTGCCTTCTTCAAATTTTCTCTGTAATTACATGAAAAACCTTGTTTACATGAAATTACGAACCTTGTTAAATGAGGAATGTTGTTAAGAATGCTCCTGTGACGACCAAGGAAGACCTCGCCATGAAAACCATTGAAACAATTGCACAGATTCATGAGAGAATTGGCCACTTTGTAAGTACACAATAGTTGAGCCATCAACAGTGAGATACATGTATCGTTTCAGATGGCAAGTCTTTACGTCATACGTTGTTTCACCGATCTTTGCTATGTGACTTCTACAATTCTTTACTTATGTCCTTGCCACTAATTTTGAGGAATAAATACAGTGCACATCTATTGATTATTTTGGCGTTATTAACTCATATTATACATCATTTGACGCTGTTTTTGTAGTATCTGCTTGTCATAGTAGTGTTTTTTTATATATATATATATATATATATATATATATATATATATACATAAAACCTACATCTCTGTGTCAGTATGTATGTTATACATAGTCAGTAGTATGTTAAATATACTTGCATTACATTTAACCTACTATTACTGCGATGAATATTTTATCTAATATCGTTTTCTTTAAGTTAGTTCACTGACGAAAAGCACCTTTATCTGTTATCTTTACAATATTATGTAAAATGACTTAGTTTTATATGTTTTACGCATAAGACTTGGCAAAGAATTTGCAACTCATTATCGGATGTAAATTTAAATACTCACCTTCTAAATAATTATACTAATAACTCACCTTCGGACGAAATAATTCGGAGTGTAACATTTAGCCAATAACGATTTTTACATTAGACAAACCATTATTTTATTTAACCTAGCTTTTTAAGATAAGATGTTATATTTCCGTTACGATCTGACATTAGATCATTATAATCCTCTACAATACACACACACACACATATACACTCAAGAGCCAAAACATTATGACCACCTGTCAATAACGAGTGGGCCCACCTTTGGCGCGCCACACAGCTTCAACCCGCCTTGGCATGGATTAATACCACCACTTAATACCAGTTAAATACCACTTTCACCTGATCACGTGCCTTCCACGTCATCCAGGCGAGTTCATTGCAAAAATGTAGGGGTGGTCATAATGTTTTGGCTCTTGAGTGTATATATATATATATATTTATATATAATATTACAATATTACATAGTTCAGGGCTAATGTTTATTTTTTCAAACCTAACTACTGTATTAATACTAAGCTATTAATCATTTAGATTATATGGCGAATCGAATCAGCATTCAATTTTTGTGTACACGCCTGCGGAATGGGGATTGAACATTCCCAACTGACTCATTGTTGGACCATGTCTTATGGGTCGAATTATGGTACCTACCACGTTGATATAAGATGGTGAAATTATTAGCTATGCTTTTGGACACACGTTAAACCAAAGGCTAGGAGACGGTCTCGCTTACTCGTACCCTTATCACATAGCTGGGACATTTGGACTGCAAACGTGTCACTGTATCACTAGAATAAACGGGTTTTCAGTGTTAGTGTACACACTCACAGAAGTGAGGATCGAACACTTCCCACCAACAGTTTTACTGTAGGACGACTGACAGTGAATATTCTTGTACCCAGTTTTATGGCCAATCTATATATATA